>RJWM01012338.1:0-50709 GCA_004363535.1 Dasyprocta punctata | reverse complement strand
GGCTCAGTGGCTCCAGCGCCTGTCTGGCAGGTGCGAGGTTGTGAGTTCAATCCCCGGTGCTGCAAAAAAAAAAAAAAAAAAAGAGCAGGTATCGGTGTGTCCCATAGTTTTTCTCTGTTTTGAAGTCACTGGGTTTCTTTTACAATTTTCTAAGTGTTGTGATTCTTGAAACATTGTCCTGAAGGGCTGCTGGGCAGGAGATGCAGCTCCAGGGTAGGTAGAACCTTGCTGGGCATGCGCAAAGCTCGGGGTTCAGTCCCCCGCACTCCCTCCCCATAACAGCAATTCCGAGGCAGGCCGTCTCAGTCCAGGGCTGCTTCCGGGGCCTCTCTGCGCCAGAACTTCCCGGGGTCTGCTGATGGGGACCTCACGTGGCCCGTGACTGCGGTGTGGGCAGAAGCCAGTGTGCCCTGGACTGAGCACAGCACCCCTGCCACCTTCTGGGCAGCCACCGTGGAGCGGGAGATGGAGCTGCGGCACAAGAACGAGATGCTGCGTGTGGAGGCGGAGGCACGGGCCCGGGCCCAGGCGGAGCGCGAGAACGCGGACATCACTCGCGAGCAGATCCGCCTGAAGGCCGCGGAGCACCGCCAGACGGTCCTGGAGTCCATTAGGTGAGGCTGCAAAGGTACCCGGCTTGGCCACTGGGTGCCCCAGCCCGTCTGTGCCAGGCAGCTCTGGGGTCGCACCCGTGCTAAGGTCCCCAGCCCCTCAGTTGCGTGGCTCTTCTCCCCCTGCAGGACAGCTGGCACCCTGTTTGGTGAAGGATTCCGTGCCTTTGTGACTGACTGGGACAAAGTGACAGCCACGGTATATACCATGTATCCCTGGCATAGGCTGGGGCCTCCCCACTGCACCTGCACCCTGTGCCCTGCTGCCCCAGTGAGGTGCCCTGAGTGCCACCCTACCGCTGCTGCCCCTTCTCCTGCCCCACCTGTCCCCTGCCAGCTGGACAAAGACTCGCGGGGCTCTGAGACTGTCCCGTGTCTGTATGCTGGTGACTTCTAAAGCAGCTCTGTTTAGCTCATCATGCTGGTGATGGCAGTCCAGCCACCTGTGGCTGTGTCTTGGTTTTGTCACAAGAGAACCAGCCAAGTGCAGCAGGGCTGAAGGTGTGGGGTTGCTGTGCCCCAGCCTCCCCTGGTGAGACCAGCTCGTCCTGGAGCACGGACTGTTTGCTCAAGAGCCCCAGTACCGCCTGGAAGTTGTGGGGGCCGCCCCGGGCCCTGGCCACCTCCGCGTGAGCAGTGCCTATGAACCACATCCTGCCGTGGCCTGAGCTGCCTCTGTGGCCTGCATCAGAGGCTTTGGGCCTCCTACCTGGGGGCAGAGGACAGATGAGGAGGGGCAGCATGCATCCAGTGTCCCGGGAGGGGTGGCCAGGACCTCCTACCCTGGCTTCCGCAGGCAGGCCAGACAGGAAAGGAGTGGGCCCTGGCAAAGACCCCTGCAGGAGACGGCTGCGTCACTCGTGGCTGTGATCGGCACCCCTGGCCCTGCAGAGGGAGCCCTCACGGTGCGGCTGCTGCCCGCGCTGAGAAGAACACAGCCTGTCTTCTCCCCACGTTTCCTTTGTTTCTTTTCTTTCTCTTTTTTTTTTTTTTTTTTTGGTACTAGGGACCAAACTCAACGACATCACGCTTGCCAAGCAGGTGCTTATGCCACTGAGCTAAGTCCTTGGCCAACTTTTTTGGTTTTTGAGACAAGGCCTCTCTGTGTAATCAGGCTGGCATTGAATTTATTGTGATCCTCTTGCCTCAGCCTCTTGAGTGCTGGGATTATAGGCATGTGCCATCATGCCTTGCTTTGTTTTGGTTTGTTTGATACTGGGGATTGAAATACTGAACTATATCCCCAACTCTTAGTTTTTTGTTGTTGTTGTTGTTTCTTTGTTTTTTGAGACAGGGTCTTTCAGAATCGCTCATTTGCCCAGGCTGGGCTGGAACTTGTGATCAGCCTGTCTCAGCCTCCCAGAATGCTGAGATTGCAGGCGTGCACCATCACAGTCCAGCTGCATCTTCTTTGCTTCTCCTTCTGGTTGCCGTCATTGTGATTGGTGTGGTGTGGGTTGAACCCAAGCCTTGCCTACCAGGCAAGTGCTGTACACCAAGTGGCTCCTCTAGCACCCAAGGGGCTCCCTTACTCCCACCACGAGATGCAGGAGTGCTGGGCGTGCTGTGACCAGCTGTTCATAGGAGTCTGTGGTGTGGAGGCAGCCTCATTTTCCGGGATAAAGTTTCACAGCATTCAGGTGGGGAAGCAGCAGGTGTGGCTTGCAGGTTCAGCGCGCTTGGAGCACATCTCCCTGACTCACTGCGCCAGGAGCGTGTGCCCGCCGTGCTGCGGACTCGGCCAGGGTCGGGGGGTTCCCGAGGCTGAAGGAGGGGTGGTGTGTGCTGCTCACTGGTGACTGCCTATCTGCTTCAGGTGGCGGGGCTGACGCTGCTGGCTGTTGGAGTCTACTCTGCCAAGAATGCCACCGCTGTTGCTGGCCGGTACATCGAGGCCCGGCTGGGGACCCCGTCGCTGGTGCGGGAAACCTCGCGCATCTCAGTGCTGGAGGCGCTGAGGCACCCTGTCCAGGTACCCTGGCTGGATCGCATCTGCCAAGGAGGAGGCCGTGGCCTGCCTTTCCTGTGCTCCTGGGTCAGGGCGCCCGCCCCACAGCCTGCTGTCCACATGGGCTGCCCGGGCAGGAGAGCCCCGCACAGATGCCCATCTCCCAGCGGGCCTGGCTGCCGGCCCTCATGCCGGTGTCCTGGGTGGGGGCTGCAGGCCATTTGCTCATGTGCCCAGCTGACCCTGCTGGTCCCCGCAGGTTAGCAGGCGGCTGCTCAGCAGGCCACAGGACGCGCTGGAAGGAGTTGTTCTCAGTGTGAGTCTGGGAGCCCTGGGCCAGGGGCGGAGTAGGCCAGGGTGGGGACTTCCAGGCAGCAAGCTGCACTTTGGGCACCCACAGGTGTCCCCTTGCCCCAAAGCCATCCCCAACCGTGCCTTCCCTGGCAGCCCAGCCTGGAGGCCCGGGTGCGGGACATTGCCATAGCAACAAGGAACACCAAGAAGAACAGGAGCCTGTACAGGAACGTTCTGATGTACGGGCCGCCAGGCACTGGCAAGACGCTGTTCGCCAAGGTGGGGGCCTGGGCCATGCCAGGGTACGTGGCCGTGGGTGTCAGGGACGCCATGGCCATGCAGGTGGGTGGAACGTTGCTGCCCTCTCCCTGCCTAGAAATTGGCACTGCACTCAGGCATGGACTATGCCATCATGACCGGCGGGGACGTGGCCCCCATGGGGCGGGAGGGCGTGACTGCCATGCACAAGGTCTTCGACTGGGCCAACACCAGCCGGCGAGGGTGAGCCCCCCCAAGCACCCAGGCCCTGCCATTCCCCTGGGACATGGCCAGGGCAGAGCTGGTCTGGCCCTGGAGTCCGGGCCAGCACATCAGCTTCTCACTGGGCACCACCCTGGGCTCCCCAGGCAGCTCCAGAGCCGCAGGGTGCTCAGCGTCCTTCCCTGCCCCCCACCGTTTATAGCCTCCTGCTGTTTGTGGACGAAGCAGACGCCTTCCTCAGGAAGCGGGCGACTGTGAGTACCGAGAGCCTGCACTGCCGCAGGGGCTGTGGGCGATGGGCCTGGGCCAGGCTGCTGCCCGGCTGTCTTCTGTCTTCAGCTCTGGGTGTTGGTGGTGGCCTGGGAGCTTTCCTGGCACTCCCGTGCTCTGCAGGGCTGAGCCGGCTCGCAGTGCCGTAGCCTCTGCCTCCCCCTGGCCGCTCCCACTGGAGGCTGATACGGGGCTTCTCCCCACAGGAGAAGATCAGCGAAGATCTCAGGGCGACCCTGAACGCCTTCCTGCACCGAACAGGCCAGCACAGCAGCAAGTGAGGGCACCTTGGGGCTGCCCCTGCCCCTCACCTCCCCAGCGGGCCCGGCCTTCCACACAGCAAGGTGTGGCTCCTGCAAGCCACACCAAGGCCACCACTCATGACCAGGGCTCAGGCAGTGGCCATCTGTCCCCGATGCCAGGATCTGGGCCAGGGCTGCTCAGTGGTGGAAATGAGCTTGGGGCAACAGCAGAGCTAGGGTGCCAAGTGGTGTTGAGCTCAGGGCCTGGCAAAATGGGTGCCAAGACATCCTGCAGTTTTCTAGGCTGAAAAGCTGCCAGCGTAGCTGGGTGTGGTGTTGCGCGCCTGTAATCCGAGCGCTTGGAGGGCTGAGGCAGGAGAACTCCAGGTGTTTGAAGGCAGCCTGGGGAAATGGCAAGACCCCCGTCTTGAGGAATAGGTTGTTGTGGGCTGGGGCAACTCTGTGCAGGGCACTCGCCTGGCACACAGGAAGCCCAGATTCAGTCACCAGCGTCTCACGAGAAGGCAGCAGGTTGTTTGAGAAAGGTCCCGAGGGCTTTGGAGCTCGGTCACAGCGGTGCCTGTTGCGCAGGTTTATGCTGGTGCTGGCCAGCAACCAGCCTGAGCAGTTTGACTGGGCCATCAACGACCGCATTGATGAGATGGTCTGCTTTGCCCTGCCGCGGCGCGAGGAGCGCGAGCGCCTGGTGAGAATGTATTTTGACAAGTATGTTCTTAAGCCAGCCACGGAAGGAAAGCAGTAAGTGTCGGGTCCCGCTGGGGTGTCCCGCCGTCCTGGGCCCCATCTGTCCCAGACCTTTGCATGTGCCCCGCCCTGGCAGGGACAGCTCTGTCTTGAGCCCCCTGAGGACAGCTGCCCTGTCCACCTTCCTATTACCCGAAGTTCCTAGGCTGCTGGTGCGAAGGAACCCGGGCCCTGGTGCCAGCTTCAGGGGTGATGGCACCGCACCTCCTGGGAGCAGTGGGCGTCCTGGGCGCTGTGGGATGATGGGTGGAGCCCAGATCCAAGGCCTCAGTGTGCAGGACATCCTGGGCAGCAGAGGCTGCTGCTGTCCACCTCTCCAGGCCCAGCTTGCGCTCACCCACATCCTGACCTGCATTCCTCCCGTGCCACACTGTGCCTTTTCCTTCCTTCCTCTTGGCCAGGACTGAGGACACCACCCAGGGCCCTTGCCCTGAGCTGTGTTTCCAGCTCTCTTCATTTTAGACTTTGAGACAGGGGCTCACCAAGCTGCTCTGGCTGGACTGTGCCTTCTGGGCCTCCTGGCTCAGCCTTCCAGAGTGGGGTGACAGGCGTGTGTCACCATGCCCGGCTCCTGTTACCTCCTCTGTTCTGAAGAGGCCATGGCCGCTCTGCTGGGGCCGGGCCCCTTGGCCTGGCTCCTGCTCCTTTCTTCCCGGGTGGAGCGGCCCCTGTCAGTGGCACTGCTGTGACCCAGGGCCTTGCCTCCCGGTCTTTTTCTTACCTGGAGACTTGCCCAAGTAGCTGACCCTGATCAAGGGCTGAGCCCGTGATTGCGGGCTGCTGCTGGTGTGCAGCCGTGGGCGGGGTAAGGGCTCCAGGCTCTGGGAGGAGGGCGAGAGGTGTGGGCAGTGGCACAGGGCTGTAGGGTGCAGTCCCAGCGTGGCTGCGGCATTCCTGCCTGTCTTGCGGCCAGCGCCACTTGGAGTTCTTCCGGCAGGCGTCTGAAGCTGGCTGAGTTTGACTATGGGAGGAAGTGCTCCGAGGTTGCCCAACTGACGGAGGGCATGTCAGGCCGTGAGATCGCCCAGCTGGCCGTGGCGTGGCAGGTGAGTCTGAGGCCCGGCCCGGTCCGGATCACAGGGTCTGCCCAGCAGTGCCGCCAGGCGCCGGGCAGATGTGCGTCAGTCCTTGGCTGTGTACTAAAAAGCTCACTGCGGAGTTGAGGGCCTAGATGTCCACATCCCTTGATGGGCGAGGCTGCCTCACCCTCAGTGTCCCACGGCACAAGGCCAGGCCAGCCCATTGTTCCTCACCCCAAGTCAAAGCACTGGGACAGGAGTTGGCCCGAAGGAGGGCTGGGGGCTCCAGCAGGCCGAGTTTTCATGAGGTGCAGTCTGGGCCACGTCCTTGGGGCCTGCCATGACCTGGCCATGAGGCGCAGCAGTGCCAGCCAGGCTGTGAGGTGCGGGTTGTTAACTGGGTTTCTACTTGGGTTTGAACACGACCAGGAACAACGTGCAGGGTCAGGCTGGGTTAGTTGGTGTCGGTCCTGTCCTCTGGGGCCTGCTGTGGACTGCTCCGTCTCCACAAGTGGCAGTGCAGGGAGCAGGGAGTGTGGCGAAGTGTAAGTGGCCAAAATGACCAGTTCCTGTTCGCACGGTGCTGGCCATCGCAGCACTGGCTGGCGTGGGGTCCTCAGTCCAGGCCTCGACCTTGGGGCATCTTCTCGGGGGTGGAGGGAGCGAACTCTTTCACGTCTGGGTGTTGCTGCTGTTGAAGTCCCGGTCTGCGGGTGCCTCGGGTGGCAGGGCTTTGCTGTGTTAAGGGTCAGGCCGCACGCTGTCATGCAACCTCTGCCCCAGGTGTGGCTGGGGCAGTGCCCTCTCCCCAGGCGACCGTCTGTCCGGCTGTGACCTGTGCTCTATGCCCCAGGGGTGAGAGCACAGGGTCCTTTTTGCCCCTGCTGGGCACCTGCTGTGTCCAGGGCAGGCCTGCAGCACCACGTGATCACCAGCTGACTCCCACGGAGTCGTGCTGTCCCATCCAGTCCCACTCAGGCCATCAGCCCCGCCTCCCTGTCTACGCTGCTGGGGTTCTGTCCCTTAGGTCTGCGTCCGCCTCACAGGGAGGGCTCCTCTGCGCCCTGTGCTCATGCCTGTCCCCGGACTCACACCTACCCAAAGCGCACCTCTACTGGGGGTGTTAACCAGCTGAGCGCTGCGCTACACCTCCAGCTCTTCTGATTTCATTCTTTCAAAATAGGCTGGGTCTTCCTAGGCTGCTCAGCTGGTTCTTGGACTTGTGATTCTTGTTTCCGTCTCCTGAGTAGCTGGGATGACAGTATGTGCCACTCTACACGGCCTTTTCTTTCCCCAGTACCGAGGATGGAACCCAAGGCTGCTCTGTCTCCGAGCTGCACCTCCAGTCCTTTTTTTTGTTTTTGTTTTTTTAATTTGAGACAGTGTCTTGCTAAATTGACTTCAACTTGTGGTCCTGCTTCAGCCTCCGAAGGGCCGAGATAACAAGGGAGGGCCAGCAGCTCAGGCCCAGCTTTTAAGAGCTTTTTACTTGTTCATTTTGTAGTGCTGGGGTTTAAACCCAGGAGCTCACACATGCTGCAGGCCAGGTGCTGTGCCTCCCAGCTCAATATCTGGGTCATTGAACATGGACTCAAGATTTTTTTGTTGAGACAGGGTCTCTATATGTAGCCCTGTCTGGCCTCAAACTTGTGGCGACCCTTCTGCCTCAGCCTCCTTAGTGCCGGGATTACAGTCGTACATGACAATACCTGGCCTGACTCAGAATCTCTGCACACAGAATGCTGTCATCTGAGAGCGGCGCTCGTCTCCTGTTCCTTTTGACCCTGGTGGGTTTTGTACCTCTTTCCGAGCTCCTCGGCAGAGTGTGGGCACAGCACTGGCCAGGTAGTGGCAGAGCAGGTGCCTGTCTGGCTGCTGACCTGGGAGGGCAGCCGCGGGCTCACCGGAGTGTGTGTACGCACCTGGGGTTGGGGCCCGCAGCCCCGACACCACCGAGCGGACTCCTGTCTGTCCCTGTGACAGGAGGGAAAAGTGCGGTTTTGCCAGCAGCCTCTGCTGCATAGCCAGGCGGCATGCAGGTCCCGCCTCTCTGGCTGCAGCGTGTGGCTGAGGGCTTTGCCATCAGTGCCCGTGAGGGCTGTTGGTCTGTGGTTTTCTCACAGTGTCTTTGGTGTCTGGCAGCGCTGACCACCTGGAATGAGTTGGGACGCGTCCTTTCCTCTTTGGCTCTTGGGAAGATTCTGAGGATTGCACTAATTCTTCCTGAAACTCATCAGTTAAGGGAGTCATCAGGCTCTGACTCACCCTTAAACTTTTTCATGTCTTTAACATTGTTTCTTCATCCATTGATCTGATTTTGAACCAGTCGCATTATGTGCCCAGGCGGGCCTTGAACGTCTGGGCACAAGTCATCCTCCTGCCTCAGTCTCTGGGGTTGTTAGGAGTTACTCTGTTTAATTTTTTGTTTGTTTTGAGACAGGATCTAACTTTGTGCTTACACTGCCCTTAAACCCACTCTGTAGCCTAAGCTGGCCTTGAACTTGTGATCCTCCTGCCTCAGCCTCCTGAGTGCTGGAACTATAGGCGTGTGCCACCATGCCCAGCTAACCTTAGTTTTTTGATAATTTTAGATTCAAAGAAAAGTGGCAAAGCTGGTGTAGAGGCTACTAGTGCTTCCAAGCCCTGGCCAGTCTCAGGCATCACAAATACACAGCCGGTGTCCTGTCCCTGCGGGGCCACTTCCCGCTGACCTGACCCAGCTGCTGTCCAGGACATCCTGCCAGTACCACTCTGCCAGTCACCCCTCTAGCTGAGCCTCCTTGCCTCCGTCACCACCCACCCTGCCCCTGCCCTGTGCCTGGCCGCTCCCTGGGCTGCCACGTGGCCGCAGGGTTGGGTTCTTGCCCCATGGCTGGAGCTGGGCAGGTGGACATGGTGCTTGTCCCTGGGCACCTGCTCACCAGGGTGGCGCATGGGGGCCTCACACAGGACGTGGCGGGGCCGTGGCAGAGGCCGCCTGCGTGCTTCTGTGGCCGCACCCCTCCTCTGAGGGCTGCGGTCTCCCCTCTGCGTCCACGAAGCACTGACCCACTCGGAGTGACGTGTGAGGAAGGCGAGGCAGGGGCTGGGGCTGGTCCTGGAGTCTCGGGCTGTGAGTAGCAGAAGCTCACGGCGGCAGCGGGGCACAGACTCGCCGTGCGGCCCCAGGAGCTGCCTCGTTTGTGTGTGCTGGGCACGGAGCCCCGATTGGCTCCCTCTCTCCCCAGGCCATGGCGTACGCCTCTGAAGATGGCGTCCTCACCGAGGCCATGATGGACGCCCGCGTCCAGGACGCTGTGCTGCAGCACCGGCAGAAGATGCAGTGGCTGAAGGTGGAGGGACCCAGCCCTGTGTCCTCGGCGACCTTGCCCGGCCCTGACACCTGACCAGCAGCCCCTCCTGCTCCCCAACCCCGCCCTGTCTCCCTGGCTGCTGCCGGGGAGCAGCAGGCCCTCCTGTGCCTGGGACACTTGCCCGAGCAGCGGGCGGGCGGAGTGCCAAGGCCATGGCCCCCAGTGGCCCAGGGGCAGGGACCCCCAGCCGCCTGCCTGGCCGGCTGGCCACTATCCAACAGGTAGACCTGGCTATGGACAGCGGCCCAGGTGCTCCGTGATCTGCTGCGCACCTGTGGCTGCGGCTGAGTCTTTGAATCCAGAATCCAATAAAAGTCTCTGGTGGACCCTTGTGCAAGTCTCAAGGGCACACGAGGGTGGGGGGCGGGGTCCTGCCAGCTCTGGGGTCAGTGACTAAGAGGCGGAGGCTGGAGCTTTCTGGAGAATTTACTGGCCAGCAGGGTGGGCTTCACAGTGAGGTGCCGGGACGCGGGGCACCCCCTCCACGCCCCCCAGCCGCACACGCCTCATGCACATGCTCCCGTGTGCAGACGGCGGCCCACGCCTCCCTCACCTCCAGACCCTGAGGGACAGACGGACAGACAGCGCTTCACAGGAAACAGCAGCCTTCAATCAGATGTGGCCTCTCACAGGCGCAGTCCCGCCCCAGCCTGTCCCCCTAGGGCCCCCGGGGGGCCCCAGCACCTCCAGGGCGAAGGAGCCAAGCTCCCACCCCAAGGCTGGTGGCGTCCCCACCCCAGCCCCCACCCGACCCCCTTTATAAAAAGAAGAGGAGACAGCACCTTCTGCTGGACGCGCCCGGCAGCCCCAGCCCGGCCAGCCCAGCCCGACCCCTGGGCCCAGGGCCGCAGTCCCGTCTTGCCCGCTGGGCATTCACGAGGTCCCTTGTTCGTCCGCACAGCGGCCCCAGAGTCCTGTGCGCGGCTCACAGGTGCCGCGGGCTGGGGTGGCCGTTGTGGTAGAGTTTCTGCTTCACGTGCACCATGTTCCCTGCAGGCTCCTCGAAGGGCCTGTGCGGCCGCCGCCCCAGCTCCCGCAGGCTGCACAGCTTCGGCAGCCAGGTCCACGAGCCATCTGTGGGGGGACAGGGTGGTCAGGTGCCGGGCAGACGGGCTGCCCCCAGGGCGGGTGCGAGGCACTCACCGTAGCGCCGGCCGGCCCTCCAGGCGCGCACGGCACAGTGCAGGATGCCGTCCATCCACACCAGGAACCAGCTGATGCAGAAGCCCAGCAGCAGCCCCAGCATGAGGTCGATCTCCTGCTTGGTCACATTGTCCGTCACAAAGTAGTTCTCGGAGGCGTCCACCACAGACTGGTCCCCATCGTACGGGATCACGTAGTGGATGTGGTGCCTGCAGGGGGCAGGGCGGGCTGGCACCTCTCCGCCACCCTGGGCGCCCCAGGGCACCTTGGGGCTCCTGGGAGCCTGGGATGGCCCAGGCCCACCAGCCCTACCTGGCCACTGCCTGCTCCTGAGTGCCCCACCATGCCTGTCCCTGTTGTACCGTGTCCACCTGGGCCTCTGGCTTCACTTGTGCCCTCACCCACCCCACCCTGCTGTGCCGGGAGCCTTGGCTTCTATCCCCACCTAGGCTGAGGACTGACCATGTGTATCCTGCCCCTCACTATACCTGGGCGGACAGGGTGCCAGGGGTCCAGGGCCAGGCCAAACAGATCCTGGGTCCTCTCCTTGGTCCCAGCCCCCACCATGGCTCTGCTCACCCAAGGCCTCAGCCTCCCACCGGGGGCACTGCGGGCTTCTGTTGGCCTCCCAAGCCCTACAGCTCCCTCGGCGGGCATCTCCCGAGAGGAGGCAGCCCTGACCGCACACCTGGACACCCTGGTGGGCCGGAGGGCGGCTGCTGGCTCTGGTGCCCATGCGCCAAGCTCCAGCCACGCTTTCTTTTCCCCAGCAGCAGGCCAGGGGCTTGCGGGGTTCTGCCATGTGGCTCCTCCTGGCCGCCTCCTCGATGCCCCCACGCCCGCTCCAAGCTCAAGCTGCCTGTGTCTGCACGTGGAATCCACAGACACCTCAGATGTGTGCTGAAAATAGCTCTGCTCCCCAAACCTGCTTCTGCCTCTTCTCCACGCAAGGAGCTGCAGCACCTACGTCCCCCCACCCAGAGAGGCTGTGCCCCAAATGAAAACCCCAGGTGGGGCCCTTGCTGCAGCCTCGGTGCTTCCTAGGCCCAGCAGAGCCCGCACAGACACCCAGGGTCCTTGAGGCCCAGGCCAGGCCAGCAGGGCGGGGAGGGTGCAGCCTTCCCCACGGCCCTGTGCAGGGTGGCAGGCTTGGTGGGCAGTAGCTAAGGAGAGCCCCTGACTGACACCTGACAGCTGCTACTTACCCCATCCTGAATTCACTAGCAATCATTATGGTGGAAAAAGAACACAGGTTCTGGGTTGTTCCCCGAGACAGTCTCACTACACAGCCCAGGCCAGCTTCACAGGCCTGCATCCCCACCCAGCTTGATGGAAGCTACTAAGGAAGGGCTTCCCAAGGCATCAGCAGTCCTGTCAGCTGCAGTGCCCCGGGCCAGGGCCAGACTCCCCCAACACACCTGTCTGCCACAAGGAACCCAAATCCCCATGAAGCCAGGAGCCGCCCAGGCAGTTGCGAGCAGGGAGCGGTCAGCCCCACCCACTCCCCACTCAGGACTTCTAGGTCAAAGGTCATGACCTGTGCACACCTCCACTGGCCTGGCCACTGCAGCTCTTCGCTCCCTTCTGGCCCCCTCTTAGGTCCAAGCCTGGCCTCTGGGGCTGGCTGGGGGATCAGGTCTCCCAGATGTAAGTAGGATGTGCTATGTGCACACATATGTCTGATGGGAACACACATGCCACACATGTCCATCTGAGGCCTGATGCATGTCGTGTATACACGCCAGCCACATGCACAGGACACAGCGTGTATACTGCGGACACGGGCCCAGGGCCCACATCCATGCACTGCACACGCTCCTGGCACGAGCATGGCATGTGTCACACATGGATGCACGTGCTCAGCCCTGGCACCGCCAGCCTCTCTGACATGTGTGCGCATGGTCACGGTTGCCACCTCTGACATGCGTGCTTTAGCATCGGTTCACGAAAGTCCTCCACGCCAACTCCACGTGTAAGCACGTACGAGGCACACACATGTGCACACTGCACGCGTGGGTACATAAGCAGACTGTGGTGGCAATGCGTGCACGTGGTGTATGCACAGAGGCCCCACGTGCAAACCTGTGATGCAGCCGGTGTCCCCACATGGAGACACTCCTACATGTGCCCCGCGCACTTGGCTGTATATTGTCCTGTATACATGTCTACACATACATGTATGTCGTCAATATACAAGTCTTTGTAGGATGAAACCCTGTATGCAGAAACGTGTCCAAAGCACACAACACGGAGACACACACGCAGGACACTGTCTGAAGCGGGCACCTCTCCACGTTCCTGCACACACAGCCCCCTGCTACAGGCGACTGCTCTACTCGAGGCCACAGCGCTCGGCACGCTCAGGGTACACACGCACACCTGTGCACATGTGCTGACTGTGCCGTCACAACAGACCCACACAGGTCACAGTGCTGTGGTCCACCCTGTAGTGTAAGTACCTGACTTTGTTGGGGGGGTGTGGCCTAGAGTGTGCCCGCCTGCTGGGAGGGGACTCAGGCCACCAGGCAGCGAGCGTCAGGCTGCCCGGGCTAGGAACCAGTGGCCTCCTCATGGACTCCCACTGTGCCCAGCACAGGGTTGGGCGCTGTTGCCTGCTCTAATGCCTGCACACTGCGACACGTGTGTCTGCCGCACAGGCCTGTGACACACGAGAAGACATGCAGCTACCCCAAGGCTTACATGCCTGAGCCCCGACGTGTGCCCAGCACCTTGACGCGGCAGTGCCGGGGGAAGCACAGCTGGAGCTCGGGTGCCATCCTCGTCTAGCTGTATGACCTTGGGCAAGTCTACTCTCTAGAGCTTTGTCCACTCCCTCATCTGTCCAGGAGGGACGACGGTCAAGGCGGACACGCTGGTGGGGCTCACGCTGCACGAGGGCCACTGTGGGATGAGCACATGCCCATGTGCGCGTGGGGAGTGTGCGCACATGTATATGCACAGACGGTACACACATGCGTGGCTCATGAGAAGATGTTTATTTCGTATGTGGACGTACAGACATGCATGGCCAGGGAGACAGGAGATCGCTGGTGGGTGTGGCAGTGCGCTGTGACCTTGAACGAGCCAGCCCCACTCCTGCCTCAGTTCCTCCTCTGCACTGAGGGTCGTGCCTGGTGCCCTCCAGGTAGGTCCTGCCCACCACAGTGACCAGCACCTGCCTGCTCTGAGCCCACAGCAAGGGCCACGGGCACAGGCGCCCCGACAGCCTCCGCTGCACAAAGCATGACCCTCCCAGGCACGGGCCTGCCAGTGACCACCACCTGTGCGGCCTGGGACCCGGGCAGCTCTGCCACCAGCTGGAGCCCCAGCTCTGAAGTCACCGGGCGTCCTGACTCGGCAGGCCTCCATCCCAGGAGACACCCCTCCCCCAGCGCCTGACTCCAGGCGCCCAGGTCTAGCGCTGCCCTGCGGCCCGGTCCGCGCAGCCCGCCGCTCATGCGTGATCACGCGTGTCGTGCCCGGTGTCGGGGCGCACTCACCGGCCACAGTTGCAGTGGCAGACGCGGTCCTCGCCTCGCAGGTGCGGGAGGATGTAGTTGTGGAAGCGGTCCAACAGCGCGTTCATGTCCATCAAGCACGCGATGGCCTAGAAGAGCCCATGTCCGGTCAGGGGAGAGGTGGGCAGGGCTGGAGGGGCCGGGAGGGAGCGTGAGGCACTGGGGACTGGCAGCGCGGGGCGCAGGGAGTGGAGTGCGGGGCGCTGGGAGGGGAGCACGAGGTGCGGGGCGGGGGCGCGGGGCGCCGGAGGTACCGGGAGGACCGCGCAGGCCGCGCGGGCCGGTAAACAAGGCGCCGCGGAGGGGGAGGCGCGCGCGCGGGCGGCGAGAACAGGGGGCGCGCACGGGAAGCCCCTCCGCTCACCATCACGATCGACGCCCCCAGAACCATGAAGATCATGGTGTTCGCGCTCATGGACATCGGGCGGGGCCGGGCCGGGCCGGAGCGCCGCCCCCCGGCCCCGGCGCCCCCCCGGCCCCGGCCCGATGCTGAGCCCCCGCCGCCTCCGCGGAGGTCAGCGCGCGCGCGGCCACAGCCCCGGCCCGGAGCAGGCGGGGGAGCGGCTGGGACACGGGCGCTCGCTCGGGGTCGCTGCCGCCGCCGGCAGTGCTGCGCTGCGCTCCGCCCTCCGCGCTCCCGGCTCCGGCTCCGGTTCGGGCTCCGCGGCTCCGCGCGGCCTCGCTCCGTCTCCTCCCCCTCCCCGGCCGCCTGCCTCCGCCTCCGGGAGGGACTTTGCCGCCGCCCCGCCCCACGCCGGGCGTGCACCGGATGCCGGCCCGCTGCGCACCGCGTCCTCACGCCCTCCCTCGGCCCCAGGTGAGGGCGCCTGGTGCGCCCCCTCCTCCCACCGGGAAGAGCTTCCGCGGGCCAGCAAGGTCGTCCGACGGCCTGGCCAGGGGAGGCTGAAGGCAGGCGCGGGGCCGGAGCGGTGGCGCAAAGGCCAGGGGGCCGCCCGAAGCCCGGCCCTCCTTGCGGAGGGCAATGACAGCGCGCCGGCCGAGTCGGTCCAGCTTGCCCCGCGGCCTGTGAGGCCGACCCTGCAGCCCAGGAGTCCGCCGGCTCGGCCCTCTGCGCGCCTGGCAGATCTCCCGCCTCCTGCAGCCGTGAGACATCGGAAGGGGGGTCAACTGGAAGAAGGCCATGTGGGGAGTCCCAAGTCGGAGGGCCAAGGAGCTCAGCCCCGGGTGGCCGAGGCCCAGCAGCCCTGGGGGTCGGCCTGGGGGCGGGGGTTTGCGCAGAAATGAGGACAAAGCAAGACCGCTAGCAGCATCTCGTTTATTGGGCAACTCCAGCTCTTCTCCGGCTGGGCCGTGGCCGCTGTTGCTCAGGTACGCACGACCTGCAGCTGGGGAGCAAAGGGCCAACCAGGCCCGGCACAGGCACACATGCTGGGCGCGCGCAAACCGTCTTCTCCGACTGAAGTAGGGCGGAGACGGCCAGGCCCGCGGCCCACCTTCCGTCCTGTGCACAGTGCGTGGGGTGACAACGCGGTACCCCGCAGACCGGGGTGGGGTATGGGGGAAGCGTCCAGGAGGCCGGGTGGGGTCAGTAGAAGCACACAGTGTGCAGGAAGGCCCGGCCACTCTTCTCCTCAAACTCCTGCAGCAGCTCGTCGATCTCGTTCTCCATGTCCTCCGTGTGCTGGATCTGGGGAGAGCACACCCTAAGTGCCACGCGCAGAACACGGCCCTCCCTGCTCCCCCGCCTCAGCCTCCAGAGCTCCACGGAACGCCGAACTGCAGCTTCGAGGGGCTGGCCCCAGAACGAAGGAACCAGGCTCACAGACTACTCTCCACCTCAAGGGCAAGCGAAATGGGGCACCCACCGGGCACTGCCCAGCAGGGAGGTGGCTGTGTTCTACAGCACCTGACGCACAGCAGGGTGCTGCTCCCACCCTGGCCTCCGCTAGGGCATGACCACCCAACTGCCACACACTGCCACAGAGATCGCATGTGCCCTCCTCATCTCCAGCCCTGCCTGGCATGGGGCCCCTGAGCACAAGCCCCTTTGTGACAGCTCTGTGCACACCTCTCCAGGTGTTTCTACTGTGTGCTGGCCGCGTATGGACACAACTGTCAGAGCTTCAGCAGCCACACTGAGCACCAGGCTTGCAGGAAACCAAAGCTCAGCTGGGGTGGACTGGAACCCCCGCCCCCCAGCAGCAGCCAAGCCTACTCATCTGTGGACCTGCTCTCAGCTAAGCTGGTTCCCTGATGACTGTCACACACAGCCTGCTGACCTGGACCAATCCCAAGACCAGAGCCCCGCGCGGTGGCTGCACAGCCCCTGGCTAACTGGGAGAAGGCTGGGGCCCGAGGGAGGCCGCTGTCCGGATGGATGAGTCTGTGCAGTCAGATGCAGACGCACAGTCAAGCAACCAAGGTTGGCGTTGGCACCGGCACTGGCCCTGGCCCCGGCCCCGGCCCCAGGCTCCACCTGCTGTGCTACCGCTGGGGGTGGGACAGGGGTCTTGGAGGTCTCAGTTGACAAACACAGTTGTCCTCGCACACACAGCCGCTATCAAATGAACTAAAAAGTGTTGGGTGGTTCTTGGGCCAAAGCCACCTGGCTTGTCCCCAAAGGTATGCACAGCACTGCGGCAACCGTCTCGGCTTCCACGGCACAGGACACGCCAGAACCCACACTCACACACTGGCAGAGCTCGCAGATGAGGAAGGCCCCCAGGGTGGCTTCCTCGTGGTTGTCCTGGATGTCCACATTGACCACGTGCACTGGCTGGCAGGTCTCCTGTTCTCTGGAATTCAGATCTGATTGGGACAAAGTGACAGACGCTGGAGGCTCCAGAACCAGGCAACAAGTGGCCCACATGTGGCCCCACTGCCCCTGGCTGGGCTTCGCTGCCACTGGGCTCTGGGGTTTGGGAACACAACTGAGGCCTGCACCTGTGGCCAGGCTGGGGGACTCCCAGAGGACCCTGGACGACAAAGGCTGAACTCAGGCAAGGCCACCACAGCAGCAGTGGCATGTGGTCCCCGTGGCACCACATGCACACGAAGCGGAGCCGAAGCCCGCATCACTGTCTTTCTGTGCCACGCGGCGTCCCCCCGCCCCGCAGCCCTCCTGGGCCCTGGCTGGGAGACGGCTCACCTTCCACCACCTGGTCATAGACCCTCTCTTCACACGTCAGGATCAGGTCAAACAGGTCCTTGCAGTTCTGGAACCTTTCTGGCCGAGGCTTGATTCTCTTATTTCTGTCCAACATATGCAAAATCCCATTCTGCGTATAGCTGAGGGTGCCGGCATTAAGGAACTTTGGGTAGCGGCTTTTGTTCATTACCCAGGAGCCCTGCTGCTCCCACCCTGGCCCGGTCCCTTGCTGCCTGTGGGTCGACCCCAGGGGAGAAAAAGCTCTGGTTCCGGGTGGCCCTGACTGCACAAGCAGCAGGGCGCGCCCACCAAGCGCAGGCCCAGGAAGGCGTCAGCACCCTCCTCGCACTGTGCGGCCCTTGCTGGCTGGCAGCAGCGCCTGTCTGCATGGACACAAGCCTTCAGAACACATGACGCTCCCTGGAAACCAAACCCCAAGTCAGCCGAGCAAAGCGCCCGAGACCAACTGGAAATCCCTGCTGCCATCTTTCAAGGAGACCCGGGAGCAGAAGGCCTGGGCAGCCTCTTCAGCTTTGAAGTCAGCCAGCCGGGGCGTGAGAGCTGTGGCCGTGCCGAGGAGGGACCGCAGGCCCGCTGAGCTCTGCCTGAGGGCTCACACAGGCTGCCCCCCAAGGGTGCAGAGAAGGGTGTTCTTCCCCTGGGAGCCCCGTGACCAAACAGGTCTTCTCTCTCCAGACATTTGGGGACAAGCATCTTGTGAATCCTGTTTTAGGAAAAAAACTAGCTGCTCTGGAAATGTTTTATTTGGGTGCTTAGGGTTGAACTCAGGGCTTTGCCCACAAGCTACACCCCCAGCTCCAGATCTAGGAACCGTGTGACTTTTCCCTCAGCACTGGGGTCAAATCTAAGGATACTCTACCACTGAGCTACATCCCCAGACCCTTTTACTACTTTTTCTGGTTTGGTTTTTTTGTTTTTTGTTTTTTTGCGGCACCGGGGATTGAACTCACAACCTCGCGCCTGCCAGGACAGGCGCTTAAGGAACTGAGCCAGACTCCCGGCCCTGGTTTTTTTGAGGCAGGGTCGCACTATGTAGCTCAGGCTGGCCTTGCGCTCGCGTTGTAGCCCAAGCCGGCCTCAAACCCACAACGCTCCACCTACCTCAGCCTCCCGAGTGCTGTGGTTTGGTTTTTTTGAAACAGCATCTATGTAGCTCAGTCCGGTCTTGAACTCACCATGTAGCCCAGGCTATCTTATTGGCTATCTTATTGCCTCAGCCTCATGACAGCTGGAATGACGAGTGTGTCTCAGCCCATGCCCAGCCATTTTTGGTTTTGTTTTTTGTTTTTTTTTTTGTCGTTTTGAGACGTCTCATTATGCTGTTCAGGCTGGCCTTGAGCTCACTTTGCAGCCCAGGCTGGTCTTGAACTCGCAACGCTCTTCCTGCCTCAGCCTCCTGAGTGCTGGAATTACAGGTGTGCACAACCACACCCAGCTATTATTTCTGATTTTCTGAGCAAGGTCTCAGTGTATACCAGGCTGGCCTCACTCACAGTTCTCAGCTCCCGAGCACCTTGGATTACACTCGGGCCCATTTGGGCCCAGACCCCAGGTAGTTCTGGGTAATGAGTGGTCACAAGTCCTGGGCTGCTTCACTGACGCTGCCTCCTCAGGTTCCCAAAGGTCCAGGTACCAGCAGGCGCTGCTGAACTCAGGGTCTCCAGGGTGAGCACAGTGCCGTGCGGGAAAGGCCCAGGTTTATGCCTGCACCAGAACGATGCCTGCAACTCCTGGGGTGCCTCTTCACAGCCCCTAGACTGTAACCTGCGCCAGCACAGGAGCACCTGCCTGGCAGTGACCATGGCTACTCCAAGGACCAGGGACTGTCGCTGACTACCGTGTCCCCTTGAAGATCAAATTGAAGTGGACGGACTACAAATCAGCTTTGGTTTTGCTTACAAATGTGGAAGCATCACAGTACACTGGCAGGTACAGATGTAAGGCAGACCCTGAGCCAGGTCCGGTCCCCAGCGCCGTGAGGAGGGGACGGACAGGCATGGGCCGTGCTGCACCGCCTGCCTGTGTTTCTCATTCAGCCCCCACCCCCGCCCTTTCTGGTTAGCATCACAGAAATACTCAAGGTTTCAAAACGAAAGTGCCAAGCTGACCCTGGGTAAGGCAACCACAGTGAAAGCCAGCTGGGCTCTAAAACTCCCCTAGAGCGCAGGTCTGCACCAGTCTCCACACCAGCCACAAGCATGGCTCTGACCCAGATCAGCCCTGGCACCACGACAAGGTGAGCAGATGCCCGGCAAGCTGCTCCACGCCCCGACGTGTGCAACAAGCACAAGGGGCTCTGCTGCTGCCAGCACAGCGAAGCCCGTGGCCTGGGGTGCGGAGGGGCCTGAGGGACTGGCTGAAAACACTGGGCCTGGAAATAAAGAACAGGTTGTTTTCCTCTCCTAGGAGACTAGTGATTCCAGGATTTAAGGATGAGTAACAGGGATCTTAGCAAAAACCAGTCTTCAGAGGCAACCGCAAAGATTTTAAACAGCACGAAGTGGGGCCCGGAATCCAGAGGCAGCCCGGGCTGCTGAGTAGACAGGAGCCCTCCCGTCCCCTCATTGTCTAACAGACCTCACTGAGCAGCGACATCAGAAACTGCTGAAAGAAGGCAGCAAACTCGTACACAAGCGCCGAAGCCCACTCAGACCAGTCCTGGGGGCAGAGACCACTGGGGCCGAGCCAGACAGGGAAGATGGGCCAAGTCTGGAGCCCTCGGATGGCCAAGGGGTTCCCAAGGGAAGCCAGGGCCATTAAAGAAAACAAGACCAGAGGGCTGAGTATGACTGTGGAGGCTGATAAGTTTAACTCCTGCACTCTGGGAGACTGAGCCAGGAGCACCTCAAGTGACACTGAGTGACTTGGGGAGACCCCATTTCAAAACAATTTTTAAAAAGGGGCAGGGATGCAGCACAGTGTGGAAGTCCTGGGTGCGGCCTCTGGCACCCCCACCCGCGCAGGACCTGTTGGTGCAGATGCTGCACTGAGATCAAGGGGAGGCGGCTCTGGGAGTCCGGGCTGAGCGCATGAAGTGAGGGGCAAGGGCACCCCCCACCCCGGCACTCAGCACCACAGTGTGGGGAGGGAGCCGACACGGCCCAGGCGTGCGCACCCAACTCCCAGCAGCCGCACCGCAGGGCAGGTCACAGGGAACACGGGGCTTCTTGAGCACACAGGTCAGGCCACGGTGCTTCTCAGGGTGTCCCTATGTCAGAGGACAGGCAGAGGGCAGCACCTGCAGGAGGGCTGAAAGTCTGAGCAAACACAGGCTGGAGGTGCAGCATGTCTCACTGCCTCTTCTTCCCCGCTCCTCACGGTGCTGGGGACCAGCCCTGGCCTCGGGCCTGTTGCCAGGCCCTCTGCCACTGAACGACAGCCCTTCTTTTTGAACCAGGGTCTCACTGTGTTTCTCAGGCCACCCTTGAACTCCTGGGCTCAAATGTGCAGCTCACATCTTAACCTGGCAGTGTACTGTGATACTTTTACATTTGTAAACAAAACAAAAACTGATTTGTAGTCCATTCACTTTAATTTGATCCTCAAGTGGACATGGTGGTCAGGATACTGGCCCTCAGAGTAGCCACGGTCACTGCCAGGCAGGTGCCCCTGCCCTGGTGCTGCTTATTGACGAGGCTGCGGCCCAGGTCTGTAGCAAGCCAGAGCCTTGTGGCCTCACCTGGAAGAGGGGAGCGGTGACCACTGCCAGTCAGTGCAGCTGGCCAGGTCACTAGGAAAGGCCATGCCAAGGGCAGCAGGGCTGTGTCCTTCCTCTGGGTCACCAGAGCAGCCACCCCAGCACAGCGGTCCCACCCTGAGCCCTGCGTCCTCCCTTGACATCAGTGCTCCTGACAGCCTCCACACGACACAGCCTGGCCTTCCAGGAGCGCACAATGGGAGGTGTGCCAGAGCAAACTAAGTGACAGAGGTCAACCATCCGCCCCCAGCTAGTACCCTGTGGGAAGGCCACCTGTCATTCTGTTGCCATATTCTCCCACAATGAGGGGACAGATGCAGGAGACACCAGACATCAAAGCACTGCCCTGGGCTTGCACCGTCAGTGCCCAGCAACCTCAGGTCTCCAGGTCAAGTCCGAAAAGCGACCCAAGTCGTCCCTGTGCCTGCCGCATGCAGTGTGAGGGATGTGGGTGGGTGGCAGTGCTGGCCCCGTGATCGGTCCAGGCTCCAGCTGTGTAAGCAGCCAGGGGAGAGGCCAGCACTGCAGGGACTGGGCAGGCTGGGAAAGGTCGTGCTGATCTCTGAACAAGAGGCAGAAGGCAGGAGGCACACCCCTGTCCTTCTCCAGAACTGACCCCATCTTCCCACTGAGCTACCTCCCCATCCCTTTACACTCTGAGACAGGGTCTCACTAAGTCACTCAGTTGCCAGGCTACACTAAAATCTGTGATCCTCCTGGCTCTGCCTCCCAGAATGCTGCGATCACCGCCGGGGGCCACCATGCCCTCTGGCAAGTGGCATCTTACTATCAACCGTAGTACATGATGCCGAAAGTGTATACACTGTGGCTTCCAAATCACTCTATCAAGAAACAAATTCAAGCCGGGCATGGTGGCGCATGCCTTTAATCCCAGCACTCAGGAAGCTGAGGTAGGAGGAGCGCTGTGAGTTCGAGGCCAGCTTGGGCTACAACGTGAGTGCAAGGCCGGCCTGAGCTACACAGTGCAACCCTGCCTCAAAAAACCAGGGCCGGGAGTTTGGCTCAGTGGCTTAAGTGCCTGTCTGGCAGACACAGGTTGCGAGTTCGATCCCTGGTGCCACCAAAAAAAAAAAAAAAAAAAAAAAAATTCAAGCTGGTGCAACTGTGCAGACCTGTAATACAGCCATACTCTAGAAGGCTGAGGCAGGGCAGCTTGGGTAAATTAAACTGCCTCAAAATGTAATAAAGTGGGGAAACTGGCTGGAGAAACAGAAGGCCTGGGGCTCAACCCCCCGTAGTGGGGAGGAAACGGATGCAGTGTGCAGGCAGCATTCGTAGGAGGCACAAATCTGTAGAATGTCAGATAATTCCACTCCCACCACACACACACACACACACAAAGGTTTATCTTGAAACGAGTGCAGGGAGAGCCCCGTGTTGGAGTTTCCAAGAAAGTTGTACTGGCCCGAGGCACAAGTGAGGGCAGCAGGGGAAGACACCCAGGACACTCTAAAGGCCACGGAGCTCACAGCCTCGGAACCCGTCGCTAGCCCTGCACCCTTCAGTCAGCTGAGATGTATCCTCGCGTGGATACGCAGCAGAGCCCGGCCCACCAAGAACACAGGGGATGGACATGCAACAACAGATGGCTACAAGGTAACCTCAACTCCAGGCAGCACCCAGGGCCAGGAGAACTCAGCGCACACAACGCAGGCCTCCGGCTCCATCTGTTTCAAAGGAACACTCAGGGAACAGCTGGGCCACAAATACAACTAATGAGTGCCCCTTAGAGCCACAGCTTTACCTGCTTCTTCAAGACTAGTGCTGTAATTCACAATGCCATTATCCATTCAGACTTTAAATGGACATGTGACAAATTTGGACAGCTTGAGTATTTGGCACTACTGAGGACTGAACCAAGGCCGCTCGTCATTAACTGTGTCCTCAGCCCCTTGTATTCTTTTTGTGTGTGTGTGTAACCAGGGATCGAACTCACAACCTTATGCCTACCAGGCAGGCACTTAAGCCGCTAAGTCAAACTCCCGGCCCTAGTTTTTTGAGGCAGCGTCGCACCATGTAGTTCAGGCTGTCCTTGCTCATGTTGTAGCCCAAGCCGGCCTTGAACTCACAACGCTCCACCTACCTCAGCCTCCTGACTGCTGGGATTAAAGGCATACACCATCACACCCAGCTGCTACAGCATCTTGTGAACATACTAAGGGCTTCTGGTGGCCCCACTGGACTGCCTTGGAGGGAACATGCTGCAGCCAGCACTGCACCACCTCGGAACGGTGCCCTGGACTTTTGGGGTGCTGAATAATGTACCATTGGTAATTTTACTGGTATCCATTTGCAACACAGTAAGTATACTCAGCAGGGTCCTCCACCCACGGCCATGACCCCCTTCCTGGGTCTGGTGACACTTGAATCCCACCATTCTCTGCTCCAAGATGGGAAACTGACTCCAGTCTGAAACCCAAGACCAGTTCAGGGAGCGCTGCTCAGCACGAACCACAGATGGGTTGGGGATGGACGGCAGTGCAGCGGTGCTGGATTCAGGCCCCGAGCTGCACAGCAAGGGCACCTGGAAGCCTGCACAGCCTGGACGGTGACTCCTGGAGTCTGCACACCCTGAAGGCATCATCCTGAGCATCAGCCCCAGTGTCCCCACCAGTGGAGATAAAACGAGAACTTGCAGATCCTTAAGAGATAAAACTGTGGGGGCTGGGGATTTAGCTCAGTGGTGTAAGTGTCTACCTGGCAGGGGTGAGGTTGTGAGTTTAATCCCTGGTACCAAAAAAAAAAAAAAAAAGGTTGGTCCATGGTTTATAGAAATGATGCATGATGTATACCCAAAGTGTATCAAAAAAATCTTTAAAAAAATCAACTGGAGTGTTTACACAACTGTGAATACTTGAAATGGAAAATTATAGATATGCCATGATTTTATTGACATAGACTGCTCCTTTCTAAAAAGCATCCAAATAAAAGCCATTTTACTTTTTTGTTTTGCAGTGCTGGGAACAGAATCAGGGCCTGGCAGTGGCAGGCAAGTGGTCTCTCACAAAGATAAACCAGTTCAGCCCTTTTAAAATGTTGAGATGCAGCACTCGGGAGGCTGAGGTAGGTGGAGCGTTGTGAGTTCGAGGCCGGCTTGGGCTACAACGCGAGTGCAAGGCTGGCCTGAGCTACATAGTGCGACTCTGCCTCAAAAAACCAGGGCCGGGAGTTTGGCTCAGTGCCTTAAGCGCCTGCCCTGGCAAGCGCGAGGTTGTGAGTTCAATCCCCGGTGCCGCAAAAAAAAAAAAAAAAAAAAAAAACCAAACAAATGTTGAGATGAGGGCTGGGGATTTAGCTCACCGGTGTAAGCATCTGCCTGGCAAGTGTGAGGTTGTGAGCTCGATCCCTGGTACCAAAAAAAAAGGAAGGAAGGAAGGAAGGAGGGAATCACAGTAAAATGTTGAGATGAGGTCAAGCTAAACTGCTTAGGCTGGCCTCAAACCACTTCCAGCCTCCGCCTCCCGAGCAGCAGGGATCACACCACACCAACTCAGAAGCACACACCCGAATCCAAGCCACTCCAGAAGCTGAGGCAAGAAGACCACACGTTTGAGCCCAGCCCAGGCAACTTCATGACTTAGACCTTGCCTCAAAATAATAAAAGGGTTAGGACGTAGCTCAGTGTGAAGGCCCTGGTTCTATTTACACATCAGCAAAACAAATAAAAAGGCAAGTGTGGTGATACCCACCTATAATCCCAGCTGTTTAGGAGGCTGAGACAAGATCACAGGTCTGAAGCCAGCCTGGACAGTTTAGTAAGACCCTGTTTTGCAAAAATAAAAAGTGTTAGGGATATAAAGCTCAGTGGTACAGCATTTGCCTACCATGCACCAAGCCCAAAGTTCAATCCTGTATTTTCCCCAGAAAGAAAAAGATTTTTAGCTGTGTGAGGTGGTACATGCCTGTAATCTCTGGAGGCTGAGGTGGAACTGCTGTGAATCCAAGGTCAGCCTGGGTTACACAGCAAGACCCTGTCTCCAAAAAAAAAAAAAAAAAAAGGAAAGAAAAAGAAAGATGAGCTCAAGGCAAACTTGAACTGCATTGCGAGACCCTGTCTCAAAATATCACCACAAAAAAAAAAAAAAAAAATTCCCATTTAGGGCTGGGGATATAGCTCAGCAGCACAAGCACCTGCCTGGCAAGTGCCAGGTCCTTAGAGGTGCGCACACACACCCACACAGGAGATTCCCACTGAACTGGGCGTGGTGGCACACACCTAGAATCCCAGGATTTGGGAGGCTGAGGCAGGCTTGCCACAAGTTGGGCCAGTCTGGGCTACACCGTCACTTCAAGGCCAATCTGAATCATACAGCAAGACAAATTCCCACTGGGACAGCAGCCAGCCAAGTCTTCTGCTTTTGAAAACCAAAATAAAAATCACTTACTCAGTCAAATATTTAAGAAATTAAAGCAGGATGGTGGCGAAGGAAGGGTTCACTTTCCAACGATGTCACAGCGTGCAAAGGCTGAGCTGTCTCTGGGATGATGAGACGCACTCTGCACCTCCTTCCCCAGTCCCCCACGGCGGCCAGTCAGCCCCAAGCTTGGGGGAACAACTGACACCCCAGAGTGTGCTGCTGCCTGGCCAGGGTGCAGGGCAGGTCAGGTCTCCACCCACCCTGTTCTAGCCTGGGACCCAACCTGGCCCTGCCCAGTCCTGGCTCAGGCCGTGCCCTGCAGGGCGGTGTGGGCCAGTTCCACCCCCAAGTGCTCTGGGAGGTGGAAGACCCAAGGGGAAACAGGACCTGGCCATCCGACAGACAGATGGCCGAGGTGGCCTTGGGGACACCAGGCCCTAGGGCAGGTGCCATTTTCCAATCAAGCCCATCATTCTCTCCCTTAAACAATTAAGCCCTTCATAAGGCTTAAATTCAATGCTCTATGTTTTATCTTTCGGTCACACTTAAAAATAGTCTTCGCAGCCAGGTGTGGTGGCCAAACCTTTAATCCCAGCATTCGGGAGGCTGAGGTAGGAGGAGAGCCGTGAGTTTGAGGCCAGCTTGGGCTACAGTGTGAGCGCAAGGCCGGCCTGAGCTACATAGTGCACCTCTGCCTCAAAAAACTAGGGCCAGGAGTTTGGCTCAGTGGCTTAAACACCTGTCTGGCAGGCGCAACGTTGTGAGTTTGATCCCCGGTGCCGGGGGTAGAGGGGCGCGGAGGACTTTGCCAGGAGTGGTGGTGCACATCTGTCATCCCAGCACTCTGGAGGGTGAGGCAGGAGGATCACTGCGAGTTCAAGGGCAGCCTGGTCTACACAGTGAGTTAAAAGGCAGCCTGAGCTACAGTGAGACGGTCCCAAAAATACCGCCCCCCCGCAAAAGGTCTATCCTTCCAGTACAAATGGTAACAACCATCATGCATCATTTCTTTTCTCTTTTTTTGCGGCACCGGGGATCGAATTCACAGCCTCGCACCTGCCAGACAGGCACTTAAGCTGCTGAGCCAAACTCCCAGCCCCTCATGCATCATTTCTATAAACCACAGGCCAACCTTTTTTTTTTTTTTTTTTTTTTTGGTACCAGGGATTAAACTCACAACCTCACCCCTGCCAGGTAGGTGCTTATACCACTGAGCTAAATCCCCAGCCCCCACAGTTTTATCTCTTAAGGATCTGCAAATTCTCATTGGCTCTCATGTTTATGCAGAGTAAAGCCTTTAGGGGAGCTCCGCTAGAGGGGCCCTCCAACTAGCCCCGCCCAGGCGCCACCCTGCACGGCCTGGTCCCACAGTACCCCTTCCCACCTCCAGCCCTCTGCTGGCCTCCCGCAGCCAGTGTCCTCGCCTAGGTCGGACTGCCTGCCACAGCCAGTGCGCTTCCTGGAGTCATCCTCCTCCACTGGCCAAGGGCAGCGCTGCAAGCAGGGTAGCTAAGCACTTCCAGGCTTTACAGAGAAGACCTGAGGGCCCACCCCGCAAAGAAAAGAAGCTGGCAAGGTGATCCCATCCCATAGTCTCTTGATGGTGACTTTTTTTTTTTTGGTATTAGTAATTGAATTCACAACCTTGAGCTTATCAGGCAGGTGCTGTGCTGCTGAGTTATAAACCTGGCCCGTAGGGTGACTTCCTGACAGCGCTGCCAAGGAGCAAATACTGCAGGCGACTGAGTAACTGCATGCCCAGGAAGGCCTCTGGCACTGGTCTGGCTGCTCTGAGAACCACCGGGTTGCACCTCCCTCAGCAGGTCCCTCCCATGTGACTACTGCCCTTGGAGTCAGTCAGTGCTGTCCCACCCAGAAATGGAGGATAGGATAACTCGGTTTGCAGTTTTTTGGGTTTTTTTGCGGCACCGGGGATTGAACTCACAGTCTCACGCCTGCCAAACAGGCACTTAAGCCACTAAGCCAAACTCCCAGCCCGTTTTTTGAGGGAGGGTCACACTACGTAGCTCAGGCCGGCCTTGCACTCGCGTTGTAGCCCAAGCCGGCCTCGAACTCACAACGCTCCTCCTACCTCAGCCTCCCGAGTGCTGGGACTAAAGGCGTACGTTACCACGCCCGACTGGTTTGCAGTTTTAAGGGAGAATCAGCCTACACACTAGGACCTATCTTTATTTCTCACATGGAGTAAAAGTATCAAAATCAAATGGTATGACAGCCAGGCATGGTGGCACACACCTGTATTACTTAAGAGGCTGAGGTAGGAGAATCACTGTGAGTTTTGGGCCAGCCTGGGCCACACAGTGAGTTCAAGGCCAGCCTGGAGTATCTAGCAAGACCCTATCTCATATGAAGGGGGGGGGACAAAAAACCAAAATACTGAATACTGAATAGTACTAGCTACATGTGGTGGTGCATACCTATAATCCTAACCTTGTGCGAGACTGAGGTATGAGGATTATAAATTTGGGCCCAGCCTATGCAACCAATGTAAGTGACTTAGTGAAATCTGTCTCAAAACTCAAAAGGCAAGGTGGGCTGCTGATGCAGCTCTATGCAAAGGCCCTGGGTTCGATTCCCAGTACCCCCGCCAACAGGATACTAACTGAAGAATAATAATTTGCTAAAGGAAGCACCCAGCTCCAAAATGAGATTTCTAGAAAGGAATTTTATGGTTGTGACGCTCAGGAACAGGAGGCAAAGGGTGGGGAGCTCTGAGCGGAGGGGATTTCAAGACAAGTCGCCCCAGCCAGGCGCAGCATGCAGCACAGGCAGCTGTGGAGATGTGTCCAGCACAGGCCTGGCTTTCAGGCTGGGCCGTGATCCCCAAGGAACTGCTACAGGATGGCCATGTTGTGGGCACTGGCAATCCAGACTCAGGCTCCTGGCTTGCCAAGGACCAGAGGCACTGACAGGAAACGCTCACATTTCTACCCTGGGTCCTCGCCAACCTTCCAACTGCAACTCAGGAAGGAACAAAAGGTGAGGCAAAAGATGACTGACCGTCAGGGTTTACACTTTGCTAGAACCACCTTCAGGGCCTTCCCTGCTACCTAATTAACCCACATATACGCAAAGACATTTTCAAGTTATTAAATACTATTTTTGAAACAGAATCTAAGTCGTCCAACCTCTCAAGTAGCTCTGACACTACCACTACATCCAACTTCATTTTTAGCTTACTAAAAATCGAGAAACTAGCCAGGCGTGGTAGCACATGCCTTTAATCCTAGCACTTGGGAGACTGAGGCAGGAGAATCATTGTGAGTTCAAGACCAGCCTGGGCTACACAGTGAGTTCAAGGCCAGCCTGAACTGCATGGTGAGACCCTGTCTCAAAAAATAGGGCTGGAGATTTAGCTCAGTGGCTTAAGGTGCCTGCCTGGCAGGCGCGAGGTTGTGAGTTCAATCCTTGGTAGCCAAAAACAAAAAAAAAAACCAAAAAAACATCCAGACACTGCCAAAATGCCAGGAGTGGTGGTGCACACCTACAGTCCCAGCACTGGGAAAGCAGAGGCAAGAGGATTGCTGAGAGTTTGAGGCCAGCCTGGGCTAAACAGTGAGTTCAAGGCTGGCCTCAATTATATAACAAGATTCTGTCTCAAAAAACAAACCAAGCCGGGCATGGTGGCGCACGCCTTTAATCCCAGCACTCGGGAGGCTGAGGTAGGCGGAGCGTTGTGAGTTCGAGGCCGGCTTGGGCTACAACGAGAGCGCAAGGCCGGCCTGAGCTACATAGTGCGACCCTGCCTCAAAAAACCAGGGCCGGGAGTTTGGCTCAGTGCCTTAAGCGCCTGCTCTGGCAGCCGCGAGGTTGTGAGTTCAATCCTCGGTGCCGCAAAAAAAAAAAAAAAAAAAAAACAAGACAAAAAACAAAACAAAAACACTGCCAAAGTAGAAACAAGACATTTTCTGTTCATTGCTGATATTCATTTGCTTGAAGTATGTCGGAGCTCCATTCTGGTTATTACAAAGCACAAAGGGCCTGGGACTTCCTTTTTTTCAGTACTAGGAATTGATCTCAGAGCCTCATCCACTCATTCACTGAGCTATATCCCCAGTCGTGAAAAATCTGTGTGGAAGCCATCAGGAAATACACAATTTGGTGTTCCAGTCATAGAAAGCTACTTTAAAGATACCTTTCCAAACCAGGCATGGTGGTGCACGCCTATAATCCCAGCAATCGGGAGGCTGACGCAGGAAGATTGATGAAGTTTGAGGTCTGCCTGGGCTACAAAGTGAGTTTAAGGCCAGCATGAACTACCTAGTGAGACCTCCCCCAAAAGAAGATCAGGAAAAAAAAACCCACTTTCCTTTTCACATGAGTCTTAAGTAGCAGGCACAGCCTGTTTTGTTTCCTCCTGAAAATGAAGCAAAATTCTCTTGCATCAATTGCTTCTATCCCCCTCCCTGGTGACAAACACAGCTTTCTTCACCTGCCTCACAGATGTCAGAATGTATGGCAGCCCGACCACTTGTCAGAGCCCCATGCACAGCCCTGCAGAAGGGCACGTGCCACCTCTGGGCTTTCCTCACTCTCCCCAAGGGCCCCGCTTCATCATCGACACCTCTGTCTGACCACATCAGCGGAGGGTTCCATTTGGGTCTGCATTTAGAGTTTCACCTGCCCACTGTCACAACGGGTCTAGCTCTGGGGCTGTCCAGTGGGCAGCAGGAAGAGACACCCGAGTGCTGGTGAACTTGGAGAACAGTGCTTGGGCCAGCACACCATGCCCACGCCCATGCCCGCCCGGCACAGACCACACCTGCCAGAAGACCCTCTGGGCTCCCTAGGGGCAGCCTTGGGATACAGTTCTTTGTCTTTCCTGAGAAGGTCATTGTACATCTGGTCATATGTGGTTTTGAAATCATAGACATTGGGCTTGTCGGGTGCGGGTCCTGGCAGCTTCACGTGAGTTCCTGTTCCAAAGGACCGGACGCTGAATCCTCGCTTGCTGGAAGACAAAAAAAAAGGAGAAAGAGCATCACAGCTAGGTTAAGACTAGTATTTTTTTTTTTTTTTCAGCACCGGGGACTGAACTCACAAGCTCGTGCCTGCCAGGGCAGGCGCTTAAGGCACTGAGCTAAACTCCCGGCCCTGGTTTTTTGAGGCAGGGTCGCACTATGTAGCTCAGGCCGGCCTTGCGCTCGCGTTGTAGCCGAAGCCGGCCTCGAACTCACAACGCTTCACCTACCTCAGCCTCCTGAGTGCTGGGATTAAAGGTGTGCGCCACCACGCCTGGCTCAAGACTAGTATTATACATGAGGTTTTCAAGTTTTTGTTTTTATTTTTTGTCTCTGAGCCAGGGTTTTGTTGTATAGTTGAAATTGGCCTGGAAATGGTGCCAGTCCTCTGGCCTCAGTCTCCTGAGTGTTGGGATTAGAGGCATGTACTTAGAATTTTTAATATAACTTGAAATATTTCAAAATCTTTTTGAGAATTATAGCAGGGGTAGTGGTGCACGCCTGTAACCCCAGCACTCAGGAGACTGAGGCAGAAGGATTACCAAGAGTCAGAGACCAGCCTGGGCTACATGGCCAGACACTGTCTCAAAAAAACAAAACAAAAGCCAGAAAAAAAGTGACACAGCAAGGGACACAAAAACTAGATGAAGCCAGGCTTGGTGGTGCACACCTTTAATCCCAGCACTCGGGAGGCTGAGGCAGGAGGAGTGTTGTGAGATCGAGGCCAGTTTGGGCTATTAACGAGAGCGCAAGGCCGGCCTGAGCTACGTAGTGGGACCCTGCCTCAAAAAACCAGGGCTGGGAGTTTGGCTCAGTGGCTTAAGCGCCTGCCCTGACAGGCACGAGGTTGTGAGTTCAATCCCCGGTGCCGCAAACAAAACAAAACAAAAAACAACAACAACAAAAAAAAACACCTAAGCCGGGTGTGGTGGCGCATGCCTTTAATCCCAGCACTCGGGAGGCTGAGGTAGGCTGAGCATTGTGAGTTCGAGGCCGGCTTGGGCTACAACGAGAGCGCAAGGCCGGCCTGAGCTACATAGTGCGACCCTGCCTCAAAAAACCAGGGCCGGGAGTTTGGCTCAGTGGCTTAAGCGCCTGGCCTGGCAGGCGCAAGGCTGTGAGTTCAATCCCCGGTGCCGCAAAAAAAAAAAAAAAAAAAAAAACACCTAGATGAAACCCATCCAAATAGCATTTACGATGGTTAGATGACACATGAATACAGAAGCTGTTTAACACTGCTCCTCCACAGACAGAAGGACTGACTGCCACCAGGGTGTGAGAACGCTTTTGTCCACTAACCACTGTCCTGGTTCACAGGATTCCCAAGAAATCTGTCAAGGTTTGCTGCTTGCTGTAGCCACCGCCCAGGCGGAGCTGCCCACCAGGATGCTCTCCCGTGAATGCCCTGGTCGCCGGTGACATGGGCCAGGCAGCCCTGACCCAAGGACATGAGCAGGCCCTCCTGGGTCCAAGAATCCAGCAGTTGTAGCTGCCTGCCCATAACCCAGCAGATGCAGACGAAGACAATGCCCTCGCGAATGCCTGATATGACGGCAAAGCACGGAGCCCAGGCTAACTGGTAACACGGGTGAGGAACCGCCCAAGTGACAGCAGCGGCCTCACCAGGAGAAGAAAAGGCCACCTGCAGACAGAGATGCCCCACTGAAAGGTCCATGACCGCCAGTTTTAAGCTTGTTTCATAGGTTACATGCAGGGTTACGTTGGTACAGAAGGCAGGTTCTTCTTAAGCGCAAAGTGTACTTCACAGACTTCCCCTCCAGCCCACTATTTCAAACACAGCCTCTCCCTCCCTCCCTCCCTCCCTCTCTCTCTCTCTCTCTCTCTCTCTCTCTCTCTCTCTCTCTCTCTCTCTGAAGAAAGCCTGGACTTGGCACTCAGAGGCCCTCCACTCCAGCAGTACCCCAACTCTCCCACAAACCAGCACCAGCTCCACACAGACGGGGCTGGAGAGAAGCGCTGGGCAGGGAGGTGGCTCGGCACCCAGGCACACACACAGTTTGAGCCCCCAACCAGAAAAAGACAGACAAACAGTAAGAAATGGGTACAAAAAAGGCACCATGTAGAAAGATTTCCAGAACGTATTTACTGAACTGTGGGATAGATAATACGGTAGGTGACGGCTCTACTGGCAAAAGCAGGGAAACTTCAGACCCCTGATGTACAGCACAGGACAGCAACCAGCCCCCCAACAGACTCCTCCAGCCCCCGGCCAATAAGAGCTACTAATGACACCACCATGAAGGGACGAAGGCACACATACAGAAGCACGGAGGAGCATAGCCCTTACACACACCGTATAAAAACACGACCGGCTGGGCATGGTGCGTACACCTATAACCCAGCACTCAGGGAGGCTGAGGCAGCTGTCCCAGGCAGGTTCAGGGTTGGGGCTCAATTGCTTTTTTTCAGTACCCAAGCCCCTCACACTTACGTTTCAATCTGAGACAGGGTCTTCCTAAGTTGGTAAACTGTCCAGGCTAGGCTTGAACTTGTGTTCCTCCTGACTGAGAACCTCAGAATGTGGAGTCTGCAGGCCTCCGCCACCACACCCAGCTACCAAAATCACTCTGAATAGCGGGAAAAGCAAAAACCACAGATATATCTTGCCATTACTAATTCATTAAAATGGGGTGGGAAGTCAAGCATGGTGGCACATGTCTGCAATCAGCATTCAGGAGGCTGAAACAGGAGGATCGCCATGAGTCTGAGGCCAGCCTGGGCTACACAGTGAGCTCAAGGCTAGCCTAAGACCCTGTCTCAAAAAACAAAAATTAAAAAACAAAAACAAAACAAAACAAAAAACGGGCACTGCTGGCATCTGCTCAGGAGGGTGAACTGAGGCCAGGAGTTCAAGGCCAGCATGGGCAGCACTGGCAGACCCTGTCCGAAGACGAAAGAAGGTAACAAAGTAAAAATAAAATGAGGGAGGAGGCAGGGGCACCACAAGCACATACTGTGGCCTCATCACATGCAGCCACAGCACCTGAGAAGGTTGGACAGGGCAGGGACAGACAGTCACGACTCCCAGAGGGTTCCTGGGAGGCTCTGTGGCCCAGGACACAGGTCTGCCCACACAGGAGCCTCCCATCATCTGGCCGGCTCCCAGGCCCCCAGGCCGTGCAGGGGACCTCTGCTTCCTGCTTGCCGAATGTCTGTTCCTGTGTGCTCACTCTCCCGCCCCTACTCTGTCACACCTCACTGGCCATGCTGTTTTCCCTGTGAAGTTACTTTCAAGCAAGCCCACTTAAAAATAAAACAAAATGTAGTTTGTCCCCCTCCAAGATGTTCCCAAGTGGCAAAAAGGCTAATGAGCAACAGTAGGGTTACTTCTCTGAAGCTGCTGTCCTGACACAGTCCAGGTCTCCACCCTGACAATCTGCTGCTTACCTAAGTGCTCTGGGTGCTATAAAGTACTCTTGAAAACTGAGGAGTGTGGTCACAAAGGCTGGGCATTTTGTTTTGTTTTATGTATTTATTTACGAAGAATCTACCAAAAACACCCAATAAAACAGACAAGTAGGTTTAGCAAGGTCATGGTACAGGGTCACAAAGCCATATACAGAAATCTAGTGTTGGCCTAATACGAGCAATGAACAATTCAAAAGTAAAATTGTAAAGGCACAAGCTACAACATCACAAAAAAGCCTAAAGTAACATTACTGTATAAATCTACCAAAATACATTATCTGTATCCTAACTATAAAAACTGATCAAAAATACTCAAATACAACCTAAATAAGTGAAGAGCTACTATGTATGTGAATCGGACAAATATCAAAACATTTATTCTCCCTAAACTTATCCATAGATTCACCTCAATACCTATCAAAATCTCAGCAAATTCTTTTTTCCTTTAACTATCTTAACTACTTTTATATATATATATAAACATACAGTTTTTCCTTCAGTTTGTCACACAAGTGCAATGATATGATGCTTACATATGTGTGACTTATTTCACTGATAATTATGTTCTCAAGGCGCATCCATTTAAGCATGAAAGTGTCCAGTTTATCATTCCTTATAGCTGAGTAGTATCCCATTATATAGAAATACCACATTTTTTTTGTCCATTCCTCAGTCGGTGGGTATTTAGGTTGTTTCCTAGATCTGGCTATTATGAACTGTGACTGCTATGTACATAGGTGCACATATATCACTGTGGTGTGATGTTTTTAATTCTTTTGGGAAGATACCCAGAAGAGGAATAGATGGGTCAAATGGGACCTCCAATCCTAGCTTTTTGAGGACAGCTTTTTCTACAGTGGTTGCACCAGCCTGCATTCCCACCAACAGTGGAGAAGGGTTCCTTTTTCTCCACAGCCCCTCCAGCACTTGTTAATGGCTGACTTCTTTTTTCTTTTTCTTTTTCTTTTGCAGCACCAGGGATCGAACTCATAACCTTGCACCTGCCAGGGCAGGCGCTTAAGCCACTGAGCCGACCTCTCAGCCCTAGTTTTTTGAGGCAGGGTCGCACTATGTAGCGTACGCCGGTTTTGTAGCCTAAGCCAGCCTCGAACTCACAACACTCCTCCTACCTCAGCCTCCCGAGTGCTGGGATTAAAGGCGTGCGCCACCACGCCCAGCTTTGGTTGACTTCTTGATACTTGCCATTCTTTCTGGGGTGAGGTGGAATCTCAGTGTTGCTTTAATTTGCACCTCTCAAATGACCAGTGATGTTGAAGAGCATTTTGTAAACCACTGTTCCAGACAAGCATTTGTTTGCTTGGTCAAATAAATGTCTTTACACGTACCAAAAACTGAGCTGAACCTGGTGGCACAAGCCTGTGATCCCAGTGGGAGGCCAAGGCAGGAGAACTGCTGTGAGCTCAAGGCCAGCCTGGGCTACATAGTGAGGTCCTGTCTCCAAAAACAAACACAACAAGTACCAAAAATGTATGATGAAGATGCTTCTGCAGTTGTATGCAGTAGTGTGCCCCTGCAACCCTAGCTACTCAGGAGGCTCAAGGCCAGAGAAGGCATCACAGTTAAGACCCTGACACAAAGTTTCAGAAAGGGACAGAGACTCAGTTGAAGGTGCAGCTCAGGGACAGCACTCTTGCTTACCATGTGTGAGGCCCTGGGTTCAGTCACTGCACATAAAACACAAACATACTATTGTAGAAAATGTTAAAACAACAGAATGCTTTATTGTTATCCCAATGGTAGAAGGTAAAATAATGAAAAAATAAACACCCAACAGCCCTAAAAAGTTTTCAAATTAGCAGCATGGGTTTCAGTATCTTCTATTTTCTAATGTTCTACATTGTGGTCATTATTTGAAAGCTTGCACATGATGTGGGAATTTTCGTTTTTGCTTCCTGAGACAGGGTCTCATTATGTACTTCAGGTTGACCATGAAGTCACTGTGTAGCCCAGGCTGGCCTCGAACTCACAATGATCCTCCTGCCTCAGCCTACCAAATGCTGGGCTTACAGGCATGCGTCACCACATCTGATTTTGATGAAGACTGACATGCTGGATCTGCTGCCTCCAAAAGCATGTACATCTCTGCAGCGCAGTGGTACGCCCCTGTAACCCCAGCATTTGAGGCTGAGGCAGGAGGATTACCTGAGTACATGTGTAGACTGGACAAAAACCAAAAAAACCAAAAAAACCAAAAAAACCCAAAACCCTAACGCATGCCTATCTCTTAATAAGGAAACGGTTAATGATTCTAAGTCACTTTACTAAAGGTGAGCCAGGCTCACTGCTCATCAGCCCTCTAAATGTAATCTATGCAGCCCAAATCAACTGCTCAAACCACCATTTCAATGCAAGGCTGGGGCAACAGCAAACTCCTCTGAATGTTAACATACCAACACAATTCATATCGTTACCTAACAAAATCCAGACTCTACAGAGATCTCAATACACATTTCCTATGACTGATTCTACTCCTAACCTTTCACAAGACCATACAAAGCTCTGAGGTTCCTAACCATGACATCATTTGTATGCCTGCACAGAGGCGATGCTGGCCCACACCTGGTAAGAGACGCACCACGACCGCTGTCCTGCCAGCACCTCTGCTTACGGGTCTCCTCTCCGGGCCTGAGCCCAAGTCCACAGGCCTGCCCTCTCTGCTGATGCCATCCTCCAGGGCCTGTCACATCTCACAGCACTAGCACAGCGTGGCATCTCCTGTACTTCAGAAGGCCAGACAGCTCAGGAACACACAGCAGGCTGGAACACTCAATGGTTATCAGCAAGAACACGTTACTAACCAGGTGCAAATCTGCCAAACAAGTCCTGCTCAGGGTTCCAGCTAATTTCTTATCTATGAAGTAAGTCTGGAGAAGACAACCCTAAACAGGGCTACAGCTCTCTAGCTGTGAAAACTGTTAGTATGCTTGAACTACCCAGTTCTGTCTCAATGGTCACTTCAAGGAAAACTCTACCTTCCTCTCACAATCCCCTTGGATTAAATGCATTCTGGAGAAACAGGATAAAACCAAATGCACAATCCCTCAAGCCCCCAAAGGCAGGTCTGCTCCTTGAAAGCCAGCTCTTCAGCATCCACAGCCTTTCCTACAGACAAGACGCCAAATCCCATCCAGGCTGGTGGTACACACCTGTAATCCCAGCACTCGGGAAGCTGAGGCAGGAGGATTGCTGAGAGTCTGAGGCCAGCCTGGGCTACACAGTGAGGTCAAAACCAGCCAACTCCACAGTGAGACCCTGTCTCAACACAAAAAACAAAACAAAACAAAACAAAACATAAGGCAAGGAATAGAGCTCAGCAGCACAGCGCCTGCCTGGCAGGAGCCAGGTCCTGAGCTCGATTCCCAGTACAAAAGGAAAAAAAAAAAAAAAAAAAAGATTCCAAATTCTTCCACCTTCTCAACTAATTTCATTTTTTTTCTAGTGTGCCCAGAACCATGACACACTCAGAAGGGCCACGGGGCAGAGTCAACTACCCTTCCCTTATAAAGAACAGCTCTCAGCCGGGAGTGGTGGTGCACGCCTTTAATCCCAGCGCTCGGAAGGCTGTGGTAGGAGGAGCATTGTGAGTTCAAGGTCCGCTTGGGCTACAACGCAAGCTCAAGGCCGGCCTGAGCCACGTAGTGCGACCCTGCCTCAAAAAACCAGGGTCGGGAGTTTGGCTCAGTGACTTAAGCACCTGTCTGACAAGGTCCGAGGTTGTGAGTTCAATCCCCAGTGCCGCAAAAAAAAAAAAAAAAAAAAAAAGAACAGCTGAGTCTCTCAGGTAACAGCTTAGACCTAGTCTTAGGGAGGGGAGTTCAGGCTACCTCAAGCATCCTGTGTTCAAATTCTGTCTGGAACCATGTTGTGCCAAGCCACGACTTAGATGGTCTGAGGCTTGGTCCCGTCAGAAGCAGGGGCTGGGCCCCTCTGTCTCACTGTGGCCTCGGAAGCTCAACCACTAATCCGCCTTAAAACACCTCCGCTGCCTCCAAACATGCTGGTTCCATCGTTTCTGCCACTTTCTTGTAGCACTTCTATCAGGTCCTCTTTCTGTGAGCACAAAGAGGCGCTGTCATGGTCAACACGATGGCCTGAGTCAATTCAAAAGGTTGACCGCTCATGGTTACAGGAAGAGCTAGACATCACCCAGTACCAGAGCTGGTGAGTAAGGTGTGGAAAGGCTGACGCTGTAACATTCTTATGAGCCCACTTTTCCTCTGGACGGCACGCAGTAGCAGCATTCATCGTAGTTTGTAAAGACTCAAGAGGGCTTCCCGAGTAGCTTCAGAAAATGGCAGAAAACGGGATAAATGTGTTCAAAACCAGAGGAAGTATTCTGAGGGGGATGAATACAGTTAATCTTTTGTGTTTTCTTTTGTTTCTGCTTTATGACAAGGTCTTACTATTTTAGGCTGGCCCTCATTATGTAGCCCATGCTGGCCTGGAACTCACTGTACTCCTCCTGCCTGCAAGTCATGGTAATTCTCCTGCCTCAGCCTACCAAGTGCTGGGATTACAGGTGTGCACCACCATGCCTGGCAGTAAGGTCTTTTATTGTAACAAATTTTTGAAATTTAAACATTCATTGTATATTTTTAGATCACATCTCATACTTCATTACACATATGTATAATTACCATTTCAATCTCAGTTCTTTATTTGGGGCTCTCTTCTAGTGTTCAGATGTGTAACGGGATTGCAACCTAGCACGGTATATAACACTAGAAAGTATCACACTTCAGGGCATAGTGGTGCACACATGTAATTCCAGCACTTGGGAGGCTGAGGCAAGAGAACTGCTGCAAGTTTGAGGCCAGCTTGGGACACAGAGTGAGTTCAAAGACAGCCTGAACTACACAGTGAGACTGGATCAAAACAAAACAAACACAACATGACATAACAAGACAAGGTTTATTTTGCCCAGGCTGGTCTCAACTCTTGGAATCAGGCAGTCCTCCTGCCTCAGCCACTAACTAATTGGGGAAATGGGGGTGCATAACAGAGTCTATTTAGTTATAATTGTAACACTGAAGAAACAGTGCAATCTTTTTTACCCTAATAACCTAAAACTATTAACCAGATTGGGAGAAAGTGAAAACTATAGTTTGGAAGGAACTCTTCCACATTGTTACTATGACATGAAACTATAGTACAACCACTATGGAAATTAGTGCAGAACTTTCTCAAAAAACTACAGAAATCCCATTTGACCCAGTTACTCCCATTCTAGAAATCTTCCTGAAACAGTTAAAGATATCATATTACAGTGACACAACCAGATCCATATTTTTAGCACTATAATCCATAATAGTTGTACCTTGGAAGTAGCCTGTAAGTCTATCAACAGATGAATAAAGAAATTGCATTATTTACACACAATGAAGCACTACTTGGTCATAAAGGAAGGGAAAACAACAACAACAAGAAAAAAGAAGGGGTTGGGGATTTAGCTCAGTGGCTTAAGATGAGGAAAAAAAAGGAAACAAAAAAGCTGGGCATGATGGTGCACACCTGTAATCCCAGCACTTGGGAGACTGAGGCAAGAGGTTTACTGTGAGTTCAAGGCCAGACTGGGCTACATAGTGAGCTCAAGGCCAGTCTAAACTACATAGTAAGACCCTGAAACCTAAAAAAATTCCAGCACTCAGGAGGCTGAGGCAAGAGGATTGTTGCAAGTTTGAGACCAGCCTGTGCTACAAAGTGAGCTCAAGGCCAGTCTGAACTGCATATGCAGAGTGAGACCCTGTCTCAAAAAGATACATACATACATACATAAATAAATAAATAATGATAACCAGGGCCGAGGATTTAGCTTAGTACTGTAAGTGCCTGCCTGGCAAGCACAAGGTCTTGAGTTCAATTCTGGATCTCACACATACACACACACAAAAGGATAACCAAGTCATTTGTGGGAAATAAATGCACCTTGAGTCCATAAATTGAAATAAATCAGACATACAAGCGTAAGTACTGCATATTGTCTCTTACATGACAAATCCAAAGTACAAATAAACGGCAAGCTAAAAGACATAATAGGACACAGATAGACAGATCTTTTGCAAATAGGGGGCCAGGAGACTGAAGTGGGGAGAAGAGAGTGCAGAAAGAATTAAGATGTGTTAGGTACACGTACATGTACATGTACCAACTCACCACAAAGAATGAAATCATTATGCACTGTAAGCATAACCAAAAAAAAAAAAAAAAGCTGGGCATGGTGACCCATACCTAAAATCCCAGTAATCCCAGTAGTCAGGAGCCTGAGGTAGGAGGCTTACTGAGAGTTGAAGGCCAGCCTGAACCACATACTGAGACCCTGTCTCAAAAACAAACAAACAAACATAACAAAAATATATGTATTTTTCTGGAAGGCAACTTGGCAAAATGTGAAGCATGGTGAACCATATTTGGTTTGTTTCTGTGTTTTACACTACTAGGCATTGAACACATGGCTTTCATATAGAGCTACATTCCCAGCCTCACCCCCAAATTTCTTATTTTGAGAGTGTCTGCTAAGTGGCCCAGGTTGGGCTGAATTTGTGATCCACCTGCCTCAGTCTCCCAGAGTGCTGGAATTTTAAGTGTACATCCCCACACCCTGTTTACACCTACCTTTCAGGCTCAGCAATTCCACCTCTAGAGCTTTACCCCAAAGTGGTAACCAATAAAGCAGCGTTCACTAATGGGAAACCAGTAATAATACTCAAGCCCATACAGCATTCTTCTGGATTACTACAACATAGTTTTTTGGTTTTTTCTTCTTTTTACAAGAAAGGTGAATGGGTGGTGGCACACGCCTTTAATCCCAGCACTCGGGAGGCTGAGGTAGGCGGAGCGTTGTGAGTTCGAGGCCGGCTTGGGCTACAGCTCGAGCCTAAGGCCGGCCTAAGCTACATAGTGCGACCCTGCCTCAAAAAACCAGGGCTGGAAGTTTGGCTCAGTGGCTTAAGCGCCTGCCCTGGCAGGCACGAGGTTGTGAGTTCAATCCCCGGTGCCGCAAAAAAAAAAAAAAAAAAAAAAAAGGAAAGGTGAATGGCAGCCACAGGTATTGGGTTAACCTAAACTGTCAAAGTCTCTCCAGGTTGCTCTCGCATGCAGTTGTACACACATTCATAATTCAAGGTGAATAGATATATTAAAATTCAGGCCAGGTATGGTGCTGCACACTGGTTAAAGCGTTTGGAGGCTGAGGCAGGTTAGCTGCAAGTTCAAAACCAACCTTAACTACACAGTGAGAGCGTGTCTGGAAAAAACCCAAAAAATAAAATAAAATTCAGGATACCAAAACAAATGACACTGAAAGCTAAAAACAGTCACAATATCAGATGGAGAGCAGACAACAGTACTTCATAACTGATCTTTATTTTCCTCATTTTCTACGTATCCTCTACGGTGACATTTCTCAGAAACATCACCTTTAAAATTAAAATTATTGAAGCTGGGCGTGGTGGCGCACATCTTTAATCCCAGCACTCAGGAGGCTGAGGTAGGCAGAGCGTTGTGAGTTCGAGGTCCACCTGGGCTACGACACAAGCACAATGCCGGCCGAGCTACATACTGCGACCCTGCCTCAAAAAACTAGGGCCGGCCCGAGCTACATACTGCGACCCTGCCTCAAAAAACTAGGGCCGGCCCGAGCTACATAGTGCAACCCTGCCTCAAAAAACTAGGGCCGGCCCGAGCTACATAGTGCAACCCTGCCTCAAAAATCTAGGGCCGGGAGTTTGGCTCAGTGGCTTAAGCGCCTGCCTGACAGGCGAGAGGGTGGGAGTTTGATTCCCAGTGCCGGAAAAAAAAAAAAAAAGATAAAATTAAAATTATTGTAACAAAGGAATACAGCCTTCAACTACAGGCACCTCAGAAACCAGAAAGCCCTGGTTCTGGGACTGGGAGATCTCTCTCTGCGGCAGAACAAGCACTTTGCATCCTCAAGCCCTGGGTCAATCACCAAAAAATAGACCTGGCCTCCCAGGTGGTCCACTTGTAATCCCAGAACTCAGGAGGCTGAGGCAGTACTGCAGGTCTGAGACCGTACATAGTGAGACCTTTACACATAAGACACACATACTAGTTATTTTTTGATCATTTTTTTGTATTTTAAAAACATACTCTATTTTCATTTAATGACTATTGAGAGGAAGTCTGCTGCACTATCCTGCACCTTTCCACAGGAGACACTGCTGTGTCAGACACAGCCTCTAAACAACGATTCACCTTCCGCAACTGTCTCAGGAAGCACAAGACCGGCATGACTTCAACATATTCCAGAATTTCAGAACCAGGCATGGTGACAAGCCTGTAATCTCAGCATTAAGGGAGACTGAAGCAGAAGGATGGGAACTTGACAAGTTAGACAAATTAGCAAGAGCCTGTCTCAAAATAAAAATGGCTGAGGACGAAGCTTAGTGTTAAGGAGACACTGGGTTTGATCAGTATCCAGACAAAAAAAAACTTCTTCATTAACAAGCTTGTGCTTTCTTTGGAGAAGGAGTTACTGGGGATTAAATCCAGGTCTTTTGCCTCCCTAACAATATTACTGTAATTTTTGAGGGGGGGATTACACATGTCCACTACCACACCTAGCCAAAAGTGAAAGATATCCCTTTGAAAGATTTCATTCTGACTGTGTTGTGCAAACAAACATAACAAACGTTTAAAAAAGAATCACTAGGGCCAGGGGTTTAGCTCAGCGGCACAAGCACCTGCTTGGCAACCACAAGGTCATGGGCTCGACCCTTAGTACCACCCCCCAAAAAAAGAATCACCAGTAGAAGGTTTCCCAACCAACCTAAGATACTAAATTTTGTTTTCCTTTGGTAATATTCCAGAGGTATAATCCTTGCACGCTGTATCAGACTTGTAATGGACTGTTTATTCACAGCAGGGTCTTACTATGTATTCCACACTGACATCATACTCATAGTAAATCTCCTGCCTCACCCTCCAGCATGCTGGGATCACAGATGTGCATCACCACACCCAACACAGATGCTGCTTAACACGCAAATGCATTTACCAATGCAGACCCAGCACAATGTAACCCTAGCACAGTTCTACTTTAAAAGCAATCATAATAAAGAAATAAATACACTCAGGAGGCTGAGGCAAAAGGATCATTCCGAGTTTGTGACCAGCCTGGCTTACAAAAGTGACCTCAAGGCCAGCCTGAACTGCGCAGAGACACCCTATCTCAAAAAGACAAAATATAAGTAAGTAAATACAGTCATCACACTGCTTTGTTAGGTTCAACACATACCACAATCTACCAAAAAAAAAATTAAAAAAAGATACTAAGTAAATGTTGTTTTTTGAGACAGGGTCTCTCTGGGCAGTTCAGGCTGGCCTTGAGCTCACTTTGTAGCCCAGGCTGGTTTCAAACTCTCAGCGACCCTCCTGCCTCAGTCTGCTGAGTGTTGCTGAGATTACACGTGTGTGCCACCACACCCCATTAAGTAAATGTTTTTGACAGTCTGGTAAACGTAGGGTACCAGCAAATTCAGAATTAGCAGATCATAGCTAGGCATGGTGGCCCACCTATAATCCCAGCACCCTGAGGTTGAGAAGCAGAAAGATTGGGGGTTTGAGGCCAACCTGGGATACACAGTGAGTTCAAGGCTAGTGTGAACTACATTGAGAAGCGTTGCCTCCAAAAAAAAAAAAAAAACAACACTTAGCAGATGATAGACACTTGGTATTTCCAGCATCTTTAAAAATCGACAGAAACCCAGTCATGGTGATGGTAGATGCCTGTAATTCAGCACTCAAGAGGCTGAGGCAGGAGGATCACTGCAAAGTCGAGGCCAACTTGGGCTATGTAGTGAGTTCAAGGCCACTCTGAACTACCCAGTGAAACCCTGTCTTTAAAAAAAACAATCAAAAGGAGTAAGAGCCTTTTCCCCAAGCCACTCATCAGCAAAATCCCAAAGCAAGGAACAACTGTTTCTCTTTAGTTCACGTATAACAACTTGAGAGAAAAAGCGGTTTCAAAACAGTGCTTTACCATCAAAATTGACATAAAAAAGAAAGTTGTAGGGCATGGTGGTCAACACCTCTAATCTCAGCACGGCTGCGGCTGAGACAGGACGATCGCTGAGTTTTAGGGCCAACCTGGGCTACAAAGTAAGTTCCAACACTAGCCTGAACTACACAGCGAGACCGTGCTTCAAAAAACAAAACAAAACTTAAAAACTTGGTATTTAAACCAAATGTTAACTGTAATACAAACGATCAATTTCTCCTTCTGTCAAATAATTTTGAACCACCACCACCACCAAAACAAAACTGTGCCAAACAGCAAAAAACTTTTACGAAGCAGAAATACCAGGAGTCACTGGCACGTAAGTTCACAGAGCACCGCCAAACCCAACTCTTGAGTTCCAGAAATTACTGGACTGTTTCTCTTCGGGGGGAAGTGGAGTTTTGCATAACAGCTGTTAAGTACACAACAGCCAATACACAAATTCGAGACATCCACACGCTAGGCCATCGTTTTTCCAGACCCGTCTGGTCTTGGGGCAACGCGGAGCGAGCTCCGCAGTAAACCTGGCCCGACGACACTGGCGGACACGACACCCGGCCCGCTGTGACCCGCGTGACAGCCCAGTCCCTACGGGTCTCCGGGTCCGAGACTCCTGCGATCGCGGCATTTCGGTTCCCACACTGACTTCCCCGCGATCCCCGTCCCCGGGAGCCCGCACGGGACGCGGCCCAGCCCTCGGGGCCTCCGCGAGGCGACAAGCACAGGCCGAGTCGGGACGCCGAGGGAAGGACAGACCACTACCTGAGGATGTTGTGCGCCTCCATGCTTCGGTTCTGATTACTCGAGCACACCACCGCCACACGCAGAGGCGACGACGGCATAGCGCCGGCCGCACCGTCCGCGCCCCAGCCCGGACTCCTACCCACTCGGGGGCTTCCGCGTTAGCAAGATGGCGGAGGCCGGAAGTCGACGAAGCGGAAGTAGTGGTGGCGCAGCGTGCGCGAACGACCGACGAGACCTCCCCGCGGCTCCGCCTATCGGAGCGCGATCTTCCCAACAGGCGCAGCTCAATACGCAACAGTCGGGAAACGGGCGACGCTACGCCGGCCTCGGTGGTGCGCTAGCGAGTATCACGCTCCTCTCTGGCGCTGCCGCCTACCCTACACCCTACAACACGCCGACGTCTAATGACGTCACAACGCCCGCCTACCTTACGCCCCACAACACGCAGACGTATAATGACGTCACAACGCCCGCGCCGGCTCCAATAGTGACGCACAAAGTACAGTGCCCGAGCCTAGCTTCACATCGCGCCTGCGCCTTGGGTGTGGGGTTCTGTGGTATTGCCCGCGACTCCGGGACGTCTCTGTACGTCTCTCGCTCCTTGTCTGTAACCCCAAGTGAGTTGTCTCCCTGGACTCGCCTAAACGCCGGTACTGGAGACCCACCAATGCTCTGACAACCGCGCTGTCGCCCTAACAGGAACCACCACGTCTAAACGATGTCCCCCAGGCTCGCTGGACAGTGCCATCACTGCCTCGGAGAACGCTTCAGAGTTCACCGTTTAAGCAAAGTTGTGAAACTGTATTAGAAGGACAGGTGTAGTGACGCCGTCTTTAGTCCCGGTATGAGGAGGAGCCAAGAGGAGTTTGAGACTGGGCAGGACAACAAAGCAAGATCGGTGTCGAAGAGAAATGAAGGGTTGGGAGAGAATCAGAGACTAGTGTACCTGCGAAAGACCGAGTGGGAGGGCGAGTTGACCAGGTCCTTGGATGGGTTCGTTTGCAGGCGCTGCGACCTGTCTTGGGACTGCGATGGTGATGTTACGCTGAAACTAGTCCACATGTTTCTGTTCTCCAACCATGTCCAGCTGTCCGATGCAGTTTAGAATAGGAAGCGAGCCGGTGTTTTGCTATGGGAGTACAACAGGAGTGGGAGAGCAGGGAATGGCGATAATTCATTGTGGCATCAGGACTGAAAAATGTGAGCCATGAAAGCAGGATAGTGGCCTCGAGAAGACCAGGAGCAGTACATTGGAAATCACAGCTGAGTGCAAGAACTGTCAGAGAAGATGGGTGTGCTGGCCCTAATTTATAATCCCAGCACTGGGGACGCTGAGGCAGGAGACTCCTCGTAAGATCAAAGTTAGCCTTAAACTACATAGGGAGACCCTGTGTCAAAAAACAGAACAACAAAAAAAACCTCTCAGCAAAATGCAGATGTAACTGGCTGGGACAGCAAAGCGTTACATATATGTGGCCACAGAAATTTGAGGTTCAAGTGAACCAAGGTGACAGAGGAGTCACACAATGATTTTTTAAAAATTAAAGTATACCAGCTTGGGCTACAACGTGAGCAAGGCTGGCCTGAGCTGCATAGTGCAACCCTGCCTCAAAAAAACTAGGGCTAGCCGGGCGTGGTGGCGCATGCCTTTAATCCCAGCACTCGGGAGGCTGAGGTAGGTGGAGCGTTGTGAGTTCGAGGCCCGCTTGGGCTACAACGCGAGCGCAACGCTGGCCTGAGCTACGTAGTGCGACCCTGCCTCATAAAAACCAGGGCCGGGAGTTTGGCTCAGTGGCTTAAGCGCCTGCCCTGGCAGGCGTGAGGCTGTGAGTTGGATCCCCGGTGCCGCAAAAAAAAAAAAAAAAAAAAAAAAAAAAAAATTAAAGTGTATTAGCCGGTTGCAGTGGTGCATGCCTGTAATCCTAGCACTGGAGAGGCTGAGGCAGGAGGATCACTGCGAGTGCGAGCCCAGCCTGGGCTACAAAGTGAGTTCAAGGCCAGCCCGAACCATATAGTGAAACACTGCCTCAAAAAAGAACCCCCCCAAAAAGAAAGAAAGAAGAAAAGTCTATTATAAAAGTATAGCAAGCCGGGCGTGGTGGCGCACGCCTTTAATCCCAGCACTCGGGAGGCTGAGGTAGGCGGAGCGTTGTGAGTTCGAGGCCGGCTTGGGCCACAACGTGAGCGTAAGGCCGGCCTGAGCTACATAGTGCGACCCTGCCTCAAAAAACCAGGTCCGGGAGTTTGGCTCAGCAGCTTAAGCGCCTGTCTGGCAGGAGCAACGCTGTGAGTTCAATCCCCGGTGCCGCAAAAAAAAAAAAAAAAGGTATAGCAGGGCTGGGGATATAGCTCAGTGGCATAAGCACCTGCCTGGCAAAAGCAGGGGCCCAATTTCAATTCCTGGTACCAAAAAAAACTGCGCAAAACTTTAAAAGTATAGAAGATATAAGCATAGCCTAACATAGTGCCACAGACCAAGGCAGGGGACAGCACCAAAGATGGAAGGGAAATCCTCTGGGGAAGATGATTATTTTTGGCACTCAATCTGAGACAGCACAGAAAAAACAAGAGGGGACAAAGCAGAAAAGGCCTTTAATGCGGGCGTGGGAGAGTTATATAGAACTATAAGTGCTGTCTCAGCAAGAACAAAGAGGCGAAGTTATTTTTATCAGTTCTGGCTGGGGGAGGAGTTTGGAAGGTTGGCAAAATGGCATATTAACAGCTGATTTGAAGGAGCATCTGCCTGTGTAGCGCAGGAGACGGATTTACTGGGGGCTGAGGGTGGAGGCTTGGGTGGTTGTGGAGTCTCGGGATTGGAGAGGGATGGGCACATGCGCAAAAAGGGAGCAGGGGGTTTATCTCTGGAATGAGAAGGAGACACAGAGGTTACTCTTGGAAAGCTAAGTTGTTTCTCTGGGTCTGGTACCAAGTTGGGAAGATGTCATGTTACAGATAGCTAAGCCCCAGGCTAGCAGAATCTATCAGAAGGATCTTGCATGTGTTGGAGACTTTGACAGTTAAAAGAGAAAACCCCACACCACATCCAGTCTCAGTTCCTTAAGTAGTGTTCAAACAAAACCAACTTTGTGCAATAGGCCAGCATGGCTGGAAGGATTATCCTCAAGGTAGGCTAGACTCTGGGAGCAACTAGTCCCCCAACTGATTGAACAGTTACCTCCAAACACTTCTCAGAAGATAGCCTTCCTGCAGAAAGGCACTCACCAAAGTTATTTCAGCGAGCACGGCACATTCCAGATGACTCATCACTTTGACCCTGTCCTTGACACTGGTGTGAGGTTGGTCAGTGTCTCCCAAAATCAAAGATCGACTTGAAGGACAAAAGAGAGAGACAGAATGTTGGTTTCTGTGAGGTGACGGGTCCCCAAAACAAGATGTGGCAGATGAGAAGAAAATGAGAGGCAGTTATGGAATCGGGGCCACAGTCTCTAGGACTGAAACCTTGATCATAGTTTCCTCTAGCTATTTTTAAAAGTCTTCACAAAAAGCAGAAGCGGAAAATGGGAGGCATAAAGTATAGATAAGTGAGAAGTTGATTGTTTAACTATACTAGGGACCATCTCTGGCCTTCATGTTCACGTTCCTCAGACAAATCTTAGCAAAGCCTCTTGTGTTTTCCCAGCAGCATTCCACTGAAACTAAGGTCCTGTACTAATTTCCTTAAACACAATGCATTTGTAAGACTTCTGCCAGAACAAACAATCATATGGCCTAGTAGAGCACAAAGTCCCTGGAGTAACCACAGGTGGAACTAGTTTAAGTTAATTTGTGACCCACAACAGGAGGAATGGGTTTTGTTTTGTTTTATTTGTTTTTGGTACTGGGAATCAAACTCAGGACTTCATGCTTGCCAGGCAGCCACTGTGCTGCTGAGCTATATTCCTGGCCAGGAGGAATGATTTTTTTAAAGAGCAGAATATATTTATTGAGAGAAAGAAAGCTTCTGCCTGAGAGACAGAAGGGATCCCGAGTGGGTTGCCAAAGCCTCTGTCTTTCCTAGGGACTTTTACAGAGTCAAACCAGGAGGTGAGCTGGGTCCAAGATGGGGAAAACATTGGAGAGGAGTTATTAAGTAAAGAGTAGTTCCCAACCATAGGGTGGGGACCTGAAAGTGTGTTGTTGCGACCAGCTGCTGCTCTACATGTTCCCCAGGGGTAAGGACAGTGAGAGGATGAGAAAAGAAAGGAGAGGACAGCTACGCTCAGGGAGAGCCCTCTCTCCTGATGGGTGAGAAGGGACTCCCAACCACTGTAGCTCCTTTATTTATACACTCAAGGGAAAGATGTCAATTTCAATCCCACTGCCTAGCAACTCCTTTGCCTGGCTGGCCTGGGCCCTTTGACTTCTTCCAGCTGGAACAGCTGGTTTATGTAGCTTGTTTGGGGCTCTCTGTGTTTTCAGGTTTGGCCTCACTTTAGTCCCACATGGGGTCAATCTCCAGCTTCACTGGCTGCCTACATATCCCTCTTTTCTGTTTTGTTGTAGCAAAGGTATGGGTGCTCAGTTGAAGCTGGAGGAGCTGTGTTTGAAGAACTCTGGAAGACCTTTTCATTCTTGAATGCTTTTCATTTTAAATGCAGGCCAAGGATTTTTAAGTTCCTGCATTCAGCAGTTGAAACCCTGAGCAATCCATCTGCACCAGTAGACAGCTATCAGTGTAGCTGTCAATAGTTAGAAGGTGTTACTGATTTGGGTTTCTTTTATAACATACATATTACTAGCCGGGCGTGGTGGTGCGTGCCTTTAATCCCAGCACTCGGGAGGCTGAGGTAGGTGGGGCATTGTGAGTTTGAGACCGGCTTGGGCTACAACGCCAGCGCAAGGCCGGCCTGAGCTACACAGTGCGACCCTGCCTCAAAAATCTAGGGCCTGGAGTTTGGCTTAGTGGCTTAAGCGCCTGTCTGGCAGGCGCGAGGCTGTGAGTTTGATCCCCAGTGCCACAACCCCCCCCCAAAAAAACCCATACATATTACTATAGAATTGTTTTACATATTTTGTGGTTACACTTTTCTGTTGGAGGCCCAAGACCACGTTAAAGTGAGACCTGTATTTTTTTCCGAATCCATTTTATTTCGAGGATAAAAAGGAAAAAAAAGTAGAAAAAAACTACAACAAAATTTCAAAACACATCAATCAAGGGGCAACAATTGTACATACATTGCACATTGTCATTCCCCAATCTTTCACCTGGAACGCAGGACATCTGCCTTCAATTGTCTGAACAATACCAGTACAAATCTGTCTCTTTAGTGCACTCAGAGAAATCAGTAGTATAACTATCTTAACTTTTTAATATACATATACATGTTTTTCAGCTTCTCACACTAATGAAACAATATAATGTTTACACATGTGTGTCTTATTTATTTCACTAATGAGTATGTTCTCAAGATGCATCCATTTACCTGTGTCTCCAGTTTATCCTTCTATATGACAGTAGTAGTTCATTGTATAAAAATATCACATCATTTTATCCATTCCTCAGTCAATGGGCATTTAGGTTGTTTCATTAGCTATTACAAGTTGTGCTGCTATAAACATGGGTGCACATACATCACTGTGGTATGATGTTTTTAATCCTTTTGGGGAGATACCGAGAAAGGGAATAGCTGGGTTGAATGGGACCTCCAGTTTTTTGAGGAATCTCCACACTGATTTCCACAATGGTTGCACCAGTCTGCATTCCCGCCAACAGTGGAGAAGCGTTCATTTTTCTGCACAGCCCCTTCAGCGTTTGTTATTAGTTGCTTTCTTGGTAATAGCCATTCTTTCTGGGGTGAGGTGGAATCTCAGCGTTGTTTTGTTTTGTTTTTTGTCTCAGTGTTCTAATTTGCATCTCTGGAATGACCATTGATGTTGAACATTTTTTCACATTTATTTGATGTTCTGAGAGTGTATGTTCATCTCAGATGCCCGTTTTTGGATTGGGTCTTTAAACTTTGGAGGACTGATTTTTTTTTTAGTTCTTTATATGTTCTCAATAGTAATCCTTTGTCTGAGGAACAGCTGGCAAACATTTTTCTCCCATGTTGTGGGTTGTCTCTTCTCTGTGTTGGTGGTTTCTCTTGCTGTGTAAAAGCTTTTCAGTAGGATGCGACCCCAGTTGTTGATTCTTTGTGATAGTTCCTGTGTAATCTGGGTTTCTGTTCATAACGTCTTTGTCTACAGCAATGTCTTCAAGAATTTTACCTATTCTATCTTTCAGCAGATTTAATGTTTCTACTTTCATAAGATCTTTGATTCATTCTGATTTTAGCTTAGTACATGGTGAAAGATATGGGTCCAGTTTTAATCTTTGGCATGTGTAGAGCCAGTTTTTCCAGCACCACTTATTAAACAGGCTATCTTTCTTTCAGTGAATGTGTTTGGCTCCTTTGTCAAAGATAAGGTGGCTTAGACGGGCGTGGTGGCGCACGCCTTTAATCCCAGCACTCTAGAGGCTGAGGTAGGTGGAGCGTTGTGAGTTCGAGACCAGCTTGGACCACAACGCGAGTGCAAGGCCGGCCTGAGCTACACAGTGCGACCCTGCCTCAATAAAACCAGGGCTGGGAGTTTGGCTCAGTGACTTAAGCACCTGTCTGACAGGCGCGAGGTTGTGAGTTCAATCCCCGGTGCCACAAAAAAAAAAAAAAAAAAAAAAAAAATAAA
>RJWM01012337.1:0-56825 GCA_004363535.1 Dasyprocta punctata | reverse complement strand
ATACCATAATATAATAATAAAGTAAAACATTAATAGTATAACTACAATATCACTAAATCCATAATAACTCTTAAAAAGCACATTCAGTCAATTCAATCTATTTTCCAATATTTCTCTATGAAACCATAAATATCACCATAAAATACAACTATACCAGTGTAATTATGCATAGGTGCCATTATAATTATAGCTAGAACACTCTAAATAAAACCATTACTGCATAAATTTATTTAAATTTTGTAGTTAAAACACAAGTATGTGTATAATATTAAACTATATAACACTAACAGCATAAATATCACAATATAGTTATTAACCATAATACTGTAACTATAATAAAATGATTATCACTACAAACATCGGACAAGTACAAAATTGCAATTATAACAGTAGTAATACAACTGTACCAATATAATGATACTACGTCTATAATCAGAAAAATGCTAACACTTTAGTTATATTAATGTTAATGTAACAATATCTATGGCATTAAAGCTATTGCATTAGAACTACACTATTACTGCAGTACCATAACTATAACTGTATAACTGTATAACTGTAACAATAACTATAAATTGTTAACAATAACTATGATTTCTTAACTAACACTATAAACTTTTAACAATAGCTATGAATCTGTAACTGTAAAATTTACTTTTTACCTATAACTAAACTGAATAAACATATTATTAATGTTTTAACACTGTGACTACAATTTTACACCAAACATAATACTATAACAACAGCTGGATGAATATGGAACTATGATTTTAACTAAAATTCTATATTGTCTATGATAACTGTAACACTTACATTGTAATGTTAACATTCAACCTATGACCTTAATAAAATATGTCACTACCACCATAATGACAACTGTAACTCTATAACAACACTAGCACTGAGTTGAAATTATAATATACTGCAACCACAAAGCTAACATTGAAACGATATCTATAGAAACTAAAAATATAACTAGAGCACTATTTTGCAACTTAAGAACTATCTAAGTGCTATATAAGAAATACGGAATTAAAATTATAATTATCAATATAACTAAAGTTTGCAATGACAAATACAATAATAAAATTATTAGCTTTACTATTATAGCACTACAACTATAAGCACAACACTATAATTAAAATATAACTTTATAGTTGCAATGCTACAGTAGTATGATATTTTAACACTAAAACTTTGATAGTATTACTGTAATTCTGCAACCATATTGTACAAAGCTATATTTATATTTATATAATTAAAGTTCACTAGCTATAATTATGCAACAGTAGTACTGTATCGCTAGTTCACTATAATTATTGGCAGAGCTATTGTTATATTACTACATGCATCAGTCTGCTTTCTCATTGCTAGAAAAGATACCTGTCATTGAAAACTTCAAGGAAGAAATGCTTTGTGTGGCTTATGTTTTCATGAGATTTAGGCAAAAAAGGGCTAGTTCCAAGGCAAAAGCATCATGATGGAAGTGTTTAACAAACTTGGTGATCACCTTAAGGTGAACATCTAAAGATGACCAGGAAACAGAGCAGGAAATTAGTTCCAGAAAGGAAGAAGCCAGGGACCAAATATAGTACCCAAGGTCACTCCTTCACACCCAGAAGAGTGTTTACTAATCTACTAGGGGAGTCTCAAATCAAGGGAGGTGGCATTCAAGCTTAACTGTCACAGTATATCATTATTATGCCTCTACAAAGATTATAATTCTGCAACCTTAATCACTGTTAGTCCTACTATATATAAATTTAACTCTATCTGTAATCCTATTCTAACTACATAATAACTCTTCTTTTATCTCTGTGTCTCTTACAACTCTGTAACACTGTCTCTATAATTCTAACAGTGCAAGTCTTATTCTGAAGGCCTATCTCTTATTCTGTAATGGTTAATATCTAAATCTAACTCTATATATTATGGGCTATAAGCATGCATATATACACATATGCACACCTAGAAACAGACACAAAAACACATAATTGGTATTATGGTTGTAGTATTACAATAATTTTGGTAAAATGATAGTTGTACTCTTAAAATTATATTGCAGATAAAAATAAAGTTATTGTGGAATTGATGTACAAGTACTATTACAGTTGAAAGTGTACTGTTATAATTACCTTGCTAAATGATAGCTAAGATAATTATAATACTGAGTTCTCTCAGCACATTGGAGAGAGTGTTATGTGCTTATATTGTTTGGTCACAGCACATTGAAGAGAGTGTTATGTGCTTATATTGTTTGGTCAATTACGCATGCATATAACTTGTAATCTGAGCAACCTCTTTGAGGATAACAATACATAATATATTAACTACTGTCAATTTCCTATTATCTTGTTTCGAAATTCAGTGTATTTGTTCTTAATGCTATTGTCTCTTTAAATTAAATGAAACGGGAGGCTGAGGTAGGTGGAACGCTGTGGGTTCAAGGTCGGCTTGGGCTACAAAGCAAGCGCAAGGCCGGCCTGAGCTACATAGTGCGACCTTGCCTCAAAAAACTAGGGCTGAGAGTTTGGCTCAGTAGTTTAAGCACCTGTCTGACAGGCGTGAGGCCGTGAGTTCGATCCCCAGTGCCGCAAAATAAATAAATTAATTAATTAGTTAAAATGAAAAATTACAATGCTATAGGTAAGTGTTATGATCATAACAAAGCACACAAGCACACATACTCACAAACACACACAGTGGTACCTGGGTTCACAAACTCAGTTCTCTCCACAATTCTAGTAGCAAACCAAAGTGGACAAGAACTGAATCAAATTTCCCCACAAGGTCAACAATGATCCTAACCATTGAATTTCACTTGGTTCTTTATCAATTCCCTTTGCGACCAGAATCATGGAATCAATTCTGTGAACCAGTCAATGTTCTAAAAATATGTTTTCCTCATTAAAAGTAAACAAGGACCATACATTTTAAGAAAAAAATCCTTATTTATTTATAAAACATATAATATTGTCAGAAGAATGAGGATGATGGCAAATATTTGAACCTAATCAAATCATTAGAATTCATTTGAAATTTTGAAAATATGAGGGATGAGGAAGATCAAGAACATGAAAAAAATTAAAGAAAACTTAGAATTTTGAGTATTGTACAGGTTCATTATTTCTTCAGATACACATTTATGTGAAAACAAAATTTAAGTAGTGTCTACTCTAGATTAAGTCGTAAGAGAAGCAATTCAGCACATTTTATTGTGCCATTTTGAATGCTAATTCAACAAGTCAAGTGCACGTTAGTGACTCCAGTCTATTGTGAAAATTTGAATATGCCCTAGCACCAGTTAAGCCAAGAAAAATTTGTTTTTATTTGTTAAATGTTGTCATGGACACAAAGTTCATAAATAAAAATATTCCAGTTTTCAAAATACATAGTAAATTATGCAAAGATTATGAAGTGATGCCGGAAATTTCCCTGAATGTCCTCAGGAAAGAAAAGGAAAAAATAGAGCAAAATCCAGAAAAATAATAACAAAATGATAAAATCGTAGAATGTGATCAGTGGGACTATTAGGTTTATCATACTGTTCTATACATTTGTATACATTTGTAATGCTTTAAGTTTTTCAAAAATTGGTAACCCATGCCCCAACCCCATCCAGAACTAATGACAGTGAGGGCCCCATGTTGAATCCAGGAGGAACCTGGAAACATGTGCCCCACACCCAGCTAACATCAACACCTTCCCTTCCCTGCACTGACCAGGAGGACTGGGGTACTGTGTACCTCATCTCCAGTCCCTAAGTTCTCCACAGCATAAGGCAATAGAGGTGATAATCAACAGACAGACCTGATCAAAGAAGAGACCAACACCCAACAGCAGAGTTTTGCTTCAGGACTAAAATAACATCCTACCGTAGAGAACGGTTGAGAGAAAGTTTTGAGAGACAGGCTTGGAGAAGGTGAGAACTAAATAAGGATCTTCTTGGACTTCCTGGGGGACCGAGGTTTTATTGTAGGAGGCCAGATTCCAAGGAAGTAATCATCAGAGGGAGTGGTCCTGAGGAAGAATGTACACAGTCTTGAGATATGTTTCTGCTCTTGCACTGCTGCCTACACTGAGAATAATGTAGTCGTCTGAATAACTGTAGATGAATATGTGTGGCCTAATTGTATTTGCTAAAATCTTAGTTGTCTTTGTTAAATGTCACGAATGATTCCTGAGTTTTGTCCATATACAGTTCACATTTGATGCCATTGTTTTTGCAGTACTTATTACTATAACAAATGTAACAGAGTAGTGAATGGCAATTAGTTTGTTCTGTGACAATACTTGGATTGCCTGGGGAGGAGAGTCATGAACAATACTGTGACTTCCAAAAAAAGGGTCATTGTGTGAAAGAATACTCCAATTCCAGTCAAAAAAGGAAAAAATCCACAAAAATTTGAAAAAACAAGACAATAAAATGCCTCCAAATCTTCCAACTCCCCCAAAACTTGTTCAGGAGGCATTGAGAGGAAAAAATTCATAAGTGACAAAGTACATAGATCTGAAATGTTATCAATGAAGGAAAAACAATTCAATATTTGTTAAATTTAAAGAAGATATAACTAAGCACACAATGATTTTAATGAAACAAATGACTGAGTCTAGAGTTGCTACAAATAAACAGCCAGGAGAGCTAAAGAAAGAGAATTCACAGCAAACAAAAGAATGGAAGTCGATAAGAAAGGTCCAAACCGAAATTCAAAAGATTAAAAACATGATTGAAAGTATGAGTAATGAAAGTAACCAGTGTGGAAACAGAGTGTCAAATCTACAGGACAGGACTATGCTCGATGAGCAATTAATAAGATATAATTTAAAGTAACAAGAAAACTTGAAAAATGGACCCAATACCTTTTCAATGACTCAAAGAGGACTAATACCAGAGTAATTTGAAATAGAAAAGGGTCCAAAAACAGTGCAAAGGATATAAAAACTTTTTTCCATGAGTAGTAGTGAAAAATATTTCAGATGTGGAAAAATAATTCAATCTATAGATAGGTTAAGTATATAAAACCTGAATAGCCATGCTCAGAAAAAAAAAAAAAGAACTCCATGACATATACTAATTAAAATACCTCACATAGAAATCAAGGGCAGAAATTTAAAGGCTGCTAGAGAAAAGCAAAAAATCACCTATAAAGGAAAAATCATCAGAATTACAACAGATTTCTCAACACAAATCTTAAAGTCAAACAGTGCATGAGTGAAGTGTTTTAAGCTCTTAAATTAAAAAACAAAACCTTCCAATGCAGACTGCTATATCCTGCAAAAATATTTTTAAAGCATGGTGAAGAAATAAGATACTTTCTTGATAAAGAAAACTTAAATTCATTGACCAACAAACCAACACTGCAAAAAGTTCTCAAAGATATCCTAAAAGGAAACAATGAAGCTAACAATGCCAAAAAGAGCAATAAAATAAGTTTATCAGGTCAAGCTAACTATTATGTACAAGGGAAGGAAAGCAAAACAGGAACAGGAAATTAATACAATGACAGGAATGTCAATAGCTGTCAATTATAACTATCAACATAAATGGACTCAACTCACCCATCAAAAGACACAGGTAAGAAAAGTTGATCAAGAAAAAAATATCAATGATATATTGTATAGAAGAAACATATTTAACATAAGAACAAATTAATAGACTAAAAATCAAAGGGAAAAATAATGTCATGCAGCAAGAACCCCAAGGAAGCAGAAGTAGCTTATCATATTTTCAGACAAAGTAGATTTCAAGTCAAAGCAGGCAATCAAACTTTACATATGCAATTAAAAATTAAAATTTGAAATCACAACAGACATTGGTGAAATCCAGAAAGCCATTAGCAGCTATTTAACAAATACATATGCCAAGCTATAGGATAATTTAGAACAAGTAGAGAGATTCTGACACATGTGACTTACCAAAACTGAATAAAGAAGACTTAAAATTCTTGAGCAATACAACAACAGGCAATCAGTTTGAAGCAATAAAAACCCCTACAAACTAAAGAAGGTGAAGACCTGATTGGTCCACAGCACAATTCAAAAACTTCAGGAACAATTTAATCCCAATACTCATCAAATTTTTCATTGAAATTTAGAGGAAAGGTGTACTTCAAAAATCATTCTCCAAAGTTGACATTTTCCTGAGCTCAAAATCTGACAAAGATCCCCCTGAAAAAGAGAACTATAAGTCAATTTCAATAATATACATAGATGCAAAAATCCTTAAAAAGATACTGGCATAAATCATCAAAAAAATCATACACGAAGGATGCAAGGATGGTTCAACATACGTAAATACAGAAATGTAACTCATTACATAAATAGAAGCAAGGATGTAAATCACATGATCACCTCAACAGATGCTAAAAAAGCATTTAAAAATATCCATCATCCTTTCATGATAAAAACCCAGAATAGAAGTACATGCATGCTCAGCCAAGAAGTTTCCAGAACCGTCTCTGTGCAGAGATTCTCATCGTGTGCCCAATGCTTGCCCTTTTTGTAGAATCACTCCTGCTGCCCATTCTTACTCAGACGGGTAAACACACATTGCAGAAGGGTGAGGACTCCCTCACACATGCGGGCTGCCATTGGCACTCTCCTGCAGGTAGCCAGCATGGGCTGGGAGAAGAAGCAGCCTACCCCAACATGTGAGCACATCAGCCACAATTGGGACCCTCCTGCAGGTAGACAGTGTGGGCCAGGAGAAGAAGCAGCCAGGCTTATGCACACGGGCTGCCATCAGAACTCTTCTATAGATAGCCAGGATTGGCTGGGAGAACAAGCAGCCAACCCCACACACATGGGCTGGTATCAGGACCCTCTCACAGGTAGCCAGGGCAGGTTGGGAGAAGCAGGCAGCTCCTCCACTGTGCTCACTCTGACTGCCATCAGGACCTTTGAATGGTAACCAGCATGGCCCAAGTAAGAAGCAGCCAACCCAAACTCCATGTACGCATGGGCAGCTGTCAGGACACTACTACAGGTAGCCAGAATGAGCAGTGAGAAAATGCAGCCAGCTCCACCCCTGCATGCACACTGAGTGCCATCACGACCCTCTCACGGGTAGAAAGTGAAGGCTAGGAACCACAGTCACTGCTGCCCCTGTGAGCCTGATGGTCACTGTCAGGGACCTGTAGCCAGTGCAGGCTAGGAGAACTAGCCAACCATGCTTCAGCAAAGCCACATGTGTCTGGAGAAGTCAGTCCTGTGCCCCAATGCCTCCCTGGGAACCTAGGTTAGTAGAAACTCAGGTGCCTGATCCATTCCCCTACATTGAAGATGGGGAGCCAAAACAGGAAGTACCTGGAACACCACAACTGGCTCATCCTGAGGAACCCAGGCATATGTCAAGATGTAAGAGCATTAGGCAATCTCTGGCCTCCAGCCTTCACAGAAAAAGGCCAGGAGACATAGACATGGAATAAATTGGAAGTTTAACACCTGAAATTTCTGGGATAATGGCAACTGAAGTAAAGAAACTACTTCACGAAGCTGTAAAAGAAATCAGATCAGAAATAATGTCTCAGGTAAAAAAAAATGACAAATATAATAAAAGGGTTGCTGAGCACATCTAAAGAAGACTAAAAATCAGGAGCAAAGCAAAATGAGGGAAATCGTGAATGAGCAGTGAGGGAAGAATTAAAATGCATAAAACAGATTCAAAGAGATAATGAGGAAATGAAAAATTCCATTGAAAGCAGGCAAAACTCCTTGAAAGAAACTGAAGATAAACTCTCAGAGCTTGAAGATAGGATTGAAGTTAGTGATTATGAAAGGAAAGACCTCTTAAAAAAACAAGAAACCAAGAAATAACAATTCGATAGCTTCAAGATGATGCAAAGAAAAATAATTTAAGAGTGATAAGTGTCAAGTGAAAAAGCAGGGGTCAACACGAATGACATAAAAAGACTATATACAGAAATAATAGTAGAAAATTTCCCAAGCATGGGAAGAGGACCTGACAGTCAGATAAGTGAGGCATATAGATCTCGAAACAGCCACAACCGAAAGTAAACTACATCCAGACATATAATAATCAAGATCCCAGAAATTCAGCACAAGAATACAATATTAAAATCTGTTTGAGAAAAGTAACAGATCACCTATGAAGGAAAACTGGTCAGAATCATGACAGACTTCTCAACACAAACTGGCAATTCAAGAAGAGGTTGGAGTGAAGTATTTCAAGTCCGGAAAGAAAACAACTTCCAATCCAGATTGATTTACCCTGAAAACTTATCTTTCAAAATTAATGAATAAACAAGATACTTCCATGACAAACATTAACGGAAGGAATTCATGACCACCAAATCAGCCCTACAAAGAATACTAAAGAACATTCTAGAGAAAGATAAAATAACCATGGTTTTGGAAACATTGGCAGAGGAGGATTCATGAGCAAGGTAGGCAGTTGAACAGAGGGGGAAAGTAGGGAGCCAATGGCAGGATAATATCCAGGCAGGGAAAAGTCAGTGCATGTGGGCTATAACCATTAATGTAGGTGGTCTCAATTCACCCATAAAACTAAACACAGGCAGAGTATATCAAGAAACAAGATTCAAAAAAAATGGTTTTAAATTTTAAAAAATGAAATGAATGCATTAAAAATAAAGAAACAAGATCCATCAATATGAGCTACACAAGAAACATTTGACTTGAAAGGAAATTCACAGACTGAAAGTCAAAGGACAAGAAAGAGTGCCCCATGTGACAGGGAACCAGAAAAAAGCAGAGGCAGGTTGCCCATCCACCACAGAATGGATAAGGAAGATATGGCATTTTTTTTTGTTTTTTTCTTGTGGCACCGGGGATTGAACTCACAACCTCGCACCTGCCAGACAGGTGCTTGAGCCACTGAGCCAAGCCCCCGGCCCTAGTTTTTTGAGGCAGGGTCGCACTATTTAGCTCAGGCCGGCCTTGCACTCGCGTTGTAGCCCAAGCCGGCCTCGAACTCACAAGGCTCCGCCTACCTCAGCCTCCTGAGTGCTGGGATTAAAGGTGTGCACCACCACGCCGGGCTTTTAGATATGGCATTTTTATACAGTGGAAAGTTACTCAGCTATGAAGAAGTATAATCACAAGGCTCTTGTAGGTAAATAGACACAACTTGAAATCATGCCCATGGGTGAAATGGTTTGAACTCACATGGGTGGACATTGTGTTGTCTCCCTAGTATAAAAGACTGAAAAAGTTAGTGGGATCTAAAATGTACAATAGATATTGTGAAGTTGAAAGTGGAGGAATCATCTAAAAAGGGAAGGTAGTTACCACTGTCAGTTTCCTATTATCTTATTTTGAAGCCCTGCATCATTTTCATTGTTCTGTTTTATTCTGTTTTGTTTTGTTCGATGTTATTATATCTAATGGTATGGGCAGTTCTTTGAAGATAGAAGACATATTATGGTAGCCATTTTTTATTTCCTGTGATCTTGTTTTGAAGTCCTGTATAGCTTTGATTGCTTTGTTTTCATTGATGTTATACTGTTTTGTTTTGTTTGATTTTATTATGTCTAATAGTATAGGCAGCTACTGTGAAGATGACAAGAGGCATTATGGTAGCCATTGTTGATTACCTATTATCTTGTTTTGAAGTTCAGTGCTGTGTTTACTGTTCTGTTTTGATTGGCTTTATTCTATTTTATTTTGTTGAGTTTTATTCTTTAAAATGAAAAAAATGTAAAAAAAATAGAACAAAATAGTTATAGGTGTTTACTGCAACATAATGAAAGCTACTTACATCAACCTACTAGAAACATCATATTAAGTGGAGAATAATGCAAAATCTTTTCTCTAAAATCATCAACAAGACAAGCATGCTCATTTTATCAAGACTCTTGTAAAACATAATCCTAAACATATTAACCATCTGAAAAGAAAAAGAAACAAAAGGAATAACATAGAAAAGATGAAGTCAAAATGTGATTTACAGTTATTACAGCTTTATTTACAAGACCCACAAAACTCCACCAAAAGACTCCTAGAATTAATAACCAAATTCAGCAATATAGAAAGATACTAAATAAACATGAAAAACTAAATATCTTTCTTATGCACTAATATTGAACTGACTGAAAAAAAGCTATTGGCAAATCAATATCATTCACAATAGAATCAAAATTAATATTTACATATTTAACTAAGGAAGTGAAAGTTGTCTACAATGAAACTTGCATCATTCTGAAAAGGAAAATCAAGGAAGACATCAGAAAATGAAAAAGCATCTCTTGTTCTTGTGTAAGCAAAACTAAATAATTAAAATGGCTGTGCTTCTAAAACTGATGTACAGATTTAATGCAATCCCAATAGAAATCCCGAAATAATTTCTTATAGAGCTAGAAAAAACATCCTGGAATTTACATGAAATCAGAAGAGACCCAGAATAACAAAAAATTAAAGATTAACAACAGCAAAACAGGTAGCAACACAATCCAATATATTATAGTATCAAATTACACTATAAAGAACCAGTGATTAAAGCAGCATGGTATCAGAATAAACACAGGGAAGCAGAAAAATGGCACAAAATAGAAGATGTAGAAACAGCACAATGGAAACATTTAATGGGCTGGATGATAAAATAGCTATAACCCTTGAAGACATAGTTGTAGGCAGGGATGTTCTGAATAAAACCTCAAAAGCACAAGAAAATATGCCAAGATTCAAATGGGAACATATATTTTAAAATGCTTCTGCACAGCAAAGGAAATAAACAACAGAATTAAGAGATAATATACAGAATCATAAAAAGTTTTAGCCAGCTATTCCATATGTAGAGAGGATTATATCAATTAATATATAACAAATGGTGAGTAAATATATGAAGAAATGCTCAACACTGATCTCCACTCAAGAAATGCAAATTTAAAAATATTAAACACTGAGATTACATCTTACCCCAAAATGAATTGCCTTCAGTATCATTGGTGGGATGTAAACTAGAACAAACACCATGAAAATGAGTATGGAGATCCCTACAAACACTAAAAATAGAAATTCCATTTGACACAGTTACCCACCTACTTGTTATTCTCTTAAATGAGTTAAAATCATATTACAGAGATACATGCATGTTCATGTTTATAGTAGCACAGTTTATAATAGTTAGATCTTGGAAATTGCATATATATCCATCAACAGATTAATGGATAAGGAAAAGTGATATTTATACACAATAGTGTATTATGCTGTCATGAAGAAAGAGAAACTTGAGGCATTCATACGTCAATAGAAGCAATTTGAGAACATAATGTACACACATAATATATAGATAAATACATACATAGATAAATAAAGAACAAAAAGATAGATAATCAGGTAGTAGGGAGAAATTAAAATGCTTCCACAAATTCTGTATTCTGTTGTTTCAAATCTATACCCATATATATATGCTATTTTTTATTTGTACTAATAATTATTTTAGTTAATTGAAAAGAAAGTTTTGTCTATTACCTGTTTCTTTTCTGCAATAATAGTTTTGGCTTATGTCTTGTACTACTTTGAAACTACTTTGAAGATAATGATACACTGTGTATTAGCTTTTGTATTTTTATTTTGTTAAGAAATTTTTTTATTTTTTCATAAAACAAAAAATAAATAAAATTTTGAAAAGAAAAAATAAAAATTGAAAACAACATAAAAGTATTAATTTCATGAATGTGTTTTGAAAGTTTTGATGGTAAAAGCAACAAACCAAAAATAATTAGTAATCAAAACAGATTCTCCATTGGCAAACTCCCCTGTTCAGTCTAATGTTAAACTTGAGACTAAGACAGCATCTGTTATTCAAACACCATCTAATACTCAGACTTATTTTGAAAGTGTTCTTATAAGATGCATAACAGCAGCAGGCCAATAATCATGGGCTCCATACAATAAAGGTGTCAGAAGACTGACTAGGATTATCATTGTTCAGAGATCAGGCTCAGAGTTCAGGGGTGTGATCTTGCTTACTTATATTTGTGTTATGTCTAGGTCAATTAGGAATTATTTCTTTCATAAAAAAGAGCTTAAGGTATTCACGTAAGATTAAGCAATAGTTTCAAGTCTCTGAAAGTCACTGAGCTGAGGTGGTCTTTTCTCCTGAAAATCCCTGGGCTAGGGTGAATTGTACTGCTATGTGAAAGGTAGCATTTACCTTATGAAACACTTTTGTTACAACATTTTCACACATAGAAACAATATCTTTCCTAGTACATTATATAGGTGAATGAAGAAACATAAAAGCTCAATAATCCTTTCATCATTAAAGAGAGAAATATTGAGAATAGTAATCCATGAACTAAGATTCAGTCGTAGTTGTCTGTAACAATAAAATATACCAATTATGTAGGTAACTAATAACAAATCTTAAGGACATTCTCATGGAGATAAGGCATACAGAATTAATTCTTCATCTTACCTGTAAGCTATAATAGCATTAACATGAAGACACATCAAGGATATTAGAAGACAAAATATTCAGAAATACTGAGACATCAGTAGAGTAACTATGCTAATCTAGAAATACAGATGCACCTCAACTTATTATTGGGTTACATTCCAAGTATATTAAAATAAATGATCCTAAATGAACCAAAACTTTATTCAATAAGTGGACAAATGAACTAAACAGACACTTCCCAAAAGAAGAAATATGCAGGAAAGAGTATTATATGAAACAAATGTTTACTATATTCATTCATTAGAGAAAGACAAATCAAAAATACGCTGATTCTACCTTACCCAATCAATGTGGCTACTGCCAATCATACAAATACATAATGATGTTGCCAGGATATAGGAAAAAGGGAATTCTCTGACACCGCCAGTTGGAAAGTAAATTATTGCAGCTACTATGAAAATCAGTATAGGCATTTCTCAAAAACATAAAAAAAGAAAAACAATATGAATCCAGCTGTACTACCACTCGTCATATACCAAAAAGTGTCAAATTTGTTGCCTGTCTTATGTTTAACACAGTATTATCACAGCACTCATGTTATGGAATCAGCCTAATTTCCAGTTACTGGCTGAATAGACAAGGCAAATAAACATGATAGAGTATTATTCAGCTGTAAAGAAGAAACAAATCATGTCATTTGCAGGAAAATGATTTGAACCAGAGATCATCATAGTAAGTGAAATATGTTGGGATTAGGCAGTGAGGGATCATACGTTTTTCTCATATGTGGAATCTAAGAAGAAGCAAAAATACGACATGAAATAATAAGGGAGACTGTTACTCTAATGGAAAGGGATGATAAAAAGGAAGGTGTGGGCAAAGTGGGCTAACAAGGGAAAATGTTATGATCAGAATATGTCACATGCATAAATGAAAATGTCACAATGAACTCAATATTCTGTATAATTAATATACACTAATAAAATACATATATGCATGTTTTTAAACTATGATTAAAATTATGACTACATTCAAAAGCCTGACATTATTAATGGTAGATGTGAAGCAGTAAAAATCTTCACACTTTTCTGTGAATTTTGCATCAGTAAAATATGGAGAAAACTAGTCTACATTATGTGCTACAGTTCAAGATATTTATATCTTTTATAATGTTACCACAAGTCTATATAACAATTAGCTGGAAGCTTCATGTATATAATTACATATTCTTTACATCTACATGAATGTTATATGTGCTATATTTCATGTAGAAATATCTTCACAATTTTAAAAAGCTTAAAATGTTTTAATCATTACATTAAAATATATTAAGAAAGAAGATAAAACATGAAGAAAAATAAAGTAAATCTAATAAACATTTAGAGAAAGTTCAATTTGATTTTTCATAAAATATTACCATGTATGGGAACCCAAAAACAGGCTCTGGTATTTTACTATGGTGGCTTGAGAAGGCTAATGCAATTAGCTGCTAAAATTATAAATTTTTGAAGAGCTGTAGAGATCATCTAAATAAAAGGAAAAATATACAATATCTACATAAGTTCTAGGTATCAGAACAAATTATTTTTTCCAAAAATAGATCTGCAGATACAATGCTTGTTTAACTGATCTCTCAACACAATTCGCCTTTACTTATTTTCATAGAAAAAATAGTATTATAATTATGTACCTACAATTAAGTACAAGTGTCCAGTAATAGTCAAGAGGCACAAAAAATAGAGAAAAAAGTGGACTTTCTTTCAATGTTTTTAATTTTATTTTAAAAACAAAAAGAGAATAAAAACAATGATACAGAATTTCAAAGCAAAACAATAGGATATTAACACTGGTTAATATATTGTACATTGTTGCCTTCAAAGGAGTATGTTGTGTATACATATATATATATATATATATACACACACATATATATACATCAATTTCAATATTTTTGTAACATAGTAAGAGATGTGGTATAATACTTCTAAGGAACATGCAAACTTATTATTCATACATAACAACTAGTCAAAGCAGATAAACATATCAGTGAAAAATTAACATTTGATGAAGTCAACATTGCAGATATCTTTTTTGAAAACTGACTATATTTGTGTTAGATACAGTTAGTGTGTTGAGAGAGCAATTTATCTTTTTAATTTAGTAAGCAGTAGAATACAATTTTCAGGATCTCATTACATCAAATGCATTGATACAACTGAGGTGATGGCCAATAAAACAGGAATAGAAATGAATTGTGCAACAAATCCTTTATTGCTTCAACGATTTTTTCCTGACAAATATATGATGCAAAAAAAATGTTAAATTAGAAGCTAGATGATATAGATTGGAGTGCTTCAAAACAAAGCAAATTTGAATAACTGAGACTGTAGACGTTAGTATTATGAAAATGCATATTATTTCATTAAGCCAATATTAATTTAAGGTTTATTTGTTAAAGTACATTCTGTAAAAAATTAAAGTAGACCTACTACTGGATTATGGGATTCAACATGACTGACTAAATGTGGAATCACATTGGAGATACTCAAAGAAGATCAATTGATAACTGAGGCAATTAGATGCTGGAGAGAGACTTACAACCTTGTTGTAGTCAGCAGTTTGCAAGGAGAACAAGATAATACAGGACACATAATTTGCAGTATTATTTTGTAGTAGTCACCCAAGATTTAAACACAAGAAGAGTAGTAAATCTATCCATATACCGAGACCCAAAGAATCCAGTTGAGGACCTGGATCCCACCGTAATATCTTGCATAAATCAAGTTGAAGACCTAGAGCCCTTGACAATGCCTCCCACGCATCCAAATGGAGGACTAGAGCCTTATGCAAGCCTGTTTCACGGATCTGTGCTGGAAAGGCCCAAAGGTCAGTGTGGGAGCTGGAAAGTCTATGCCTTTGGGGCAAAGGATCTGTGCCAGTAGCTTGAGTGTTCTGCACTGGAACCAAGAAACAATGCTTAAAATAAGGACCAGGGCTTCCGTGAAAAGTACTACAGTCATCCTCAGTACCAAAGAGGTCCTGAGCTCTTCTGACAATGAGAACAGCCATGTTTATATCAGGAAGTTAGTGTGACAGGCTTCTCCTGAAGATTGAACAGCACACGTCTTCCCCTCCAGAGCCAGGAAGCGATGCTCAGAGTAAGGACCAGTGCTCCCCCAAAAGTGAACTGCAGTCATCCTCAGCAACAAGGCCCCAGCTCCTCCAATGATAATAGCCAAGTTCATATCAAGGAAGCCAGCATGACAAGTTCCTCCAGGGAAACCAACAGATCCAAAAGAACCAACAGGTCGAAACAACAACAATGCTTAGGAAAACTCACAATGTTAAACTCTTCCTCTCCAGGTCTCCTTTTTATGCTGGCAGCAATCCTCAGATGGACCATCTACACTCAACACCACGCTGATTCAGTTCAGGTGTTGTTAAGTTGACCGCCAGTTTTTAATCCACCACAAACCTGATAGAGAAAATCAATTTGAAAGAATATTCATGTGGAACAAACCAAACATCTAGATATTAGTTAAAAGGAGGGGAAGAGATCTCACTGGGGCTGATCCACATGGCTGTTATCTTTATTCATCCCAGGAGCAGCCATCTTGAGATACCCAAATAGCTTGAGGGAAACAAGAAGTGCTGCAAAGACCAGTCTCCCAGGATAGACTCTGTATACAATGGTCCCTTTGCTCCATAATCCTCTATCCAAACACTGAGGAAGTTGAAACCCTGCAGAATGCTCAACAGTATTCAGCAATGGGAGGGGAAGCTCCCTCCCCACCCAGCCAACTCCAGGTACCAAGAGTATAAACAATTGAATGGTGACCACCAAGTTCATCCAGCTGCTTGTGACTGCCTGAGTTAGTATCTGGCATCTAGCATAAGCACTGGGCCTACTTAAATGCTCATTGAGTGCCTCATTGCTGACTGGTGCCTCAAATGTGTTCTAGGCCCACCAGGGTCTGTATGGTACCTACTACTGACACCAGACCCTCTTGAATTCATGTCTGGCATTTGGACTCACTTAAGTCTCCACCCAGGGCCCACTGCTTCATGCCTTCCTTGGACCTAATGAAAGGGAATTTAAAAATTTTAAATAAAAGCTTGCCAAGAAAGCACACCAAAGATTGCCTGCCAAAACCCAGAGGACATGTCCAGGCAAATCTGATAACAGAAAATTCCTTCCATTTTGTGACCCCTGTTTTACTGCATTTGAGTAGCCTATGGCCTTGCAATGTAAATTAAAATGTCTTACTGCCTTTGTGTAACTGTTGCCCTTACAATATAACTTGAGATGTTTAACACCCTTGGCAACCTGTGATGTCTCCCAGCTTCCCAATCATAATGTACTAACTTTAGTATAGTACAACTTTTACAGATAGTTAACTGTATCTTACTACGGTAGACAGTTTTATTGTTAATGGTAGTAAAGTTGCTCTATTGAGTAGTTATTTACTGTATATCAATATCTGGATTCTCTCAGAGTTTGTGCTATAACTATAGATCTCCTTTCTGTGATTAACAGTGGGGCATTATTAGTTCTTAGGGTTTGACAATATCCAGTTTGTAATAGGTACTATTATTGTTGCTTATTTTATTACTGTAGCCAAGGTGACACACTTGCTGCTTTCAATTGTTTTTCCCTGTATGTCAATATCTAGATTATCTGAAGGTCATAAACAGCACTGAAACCTACTCCCAAGGAACCAAATACTTGAACAAATAGGCTGCGAACTCCTCTCAGAGATAAATGGGGATGCTTGAATCTTGGGAGAGAGAAAAAGGTCTACAGCGAGCTATACCTAGAAGACAGATCTGAAAAGTAGACATTAATTATAGTGCCCTCCATACTACCAATAAAGTTACACACCATAGCCACGCTGCAAGCATCAGAAAAGAAAAGAAAGCAAAAAATGGAAACTTGAGAAAATAAGGCAACAAAATGCCTGAAAATTTCCCAAAATCCTAAACCCAAATGCAGGAAATCAAGGAAGAAGAAATCAAAAGCGACAATCTGGAAATACCTGAAATAGTAAATGTTGAGTTTGCAAAACAGATCAATAAGGCATCTGACAAAATTCAAAGCAGATATAATGAAAGAGATAATAACTCAATAAGACAAATGATCAGTAAGTCTAGGAAACACATTAATAATAATAAAAAAGACTAGGAAATCTAAAGAAAGACATATAAATCACGAATGCCCACCATAGAAATGCATTAAAATCTCTAAAATAGTTATAAATAGGAACAGAAGATTAAAGATTGGATTGAAAATACAGGAAGCAAAAACAAACAATGTGAGAACAGAGTGTCATATGTAAAAGAGTCTGGATACATTTTTCATGTTAGCTTGCTTTCTACATGTTTATTTTTAAAAAATAAATGCAAACAAGTGACCATGAAAAGAGTAATCAAAAAATGCCACTTAATGTAAAGAAGACTAACATGAGATTAACTGAAATGAATGAAAAATTAGAGGATAGCAAAAAGAGTGTAAAAATTTATTTACAGAACTTGTAGCAAAAACTTTTCCAAACATGTAAAAAGAATGTAATATGAACGTAAGTGAGGCATACAGGACACCAGATACTCATGATAAAAAAGTAAAGCGTTATGAAGACACATCATAGTCAAGTTCCCAGAAATTCAACAGATAAGCAGAATCTTAGTAGCTATTAGAGACAAAAACTGAATCTGCAGATATATAATGGAAACATTTATAACAGAAAAACTATCAGAGTTAGGGAAGACTTCTCAACACAATCCTAAACTCAAAGAAAGCTTGGAATAAAGTGTTTCAACATTTAAAACAAAACAAATTCCAATTCAGACTGATATAACCTGCAAAACTCTTTCAAAGTCCATGGAGAAACAAGATATTGCAGTGACAAAGAGTAGCAAAAGAAATTCATCACCAATGATTCAACACTCCAAGAAATTCTCAGGGATATCTTAGAAAGATACAGTGAAGCTTACAATGACAAAAATCCCAACAGAATGAATTATCCAGGTGAGGTAAGAAGATTAGTGACATTGAAAGAAAGGGGGTTGGGAATTAGCAGCAGGAAACTGATGCAATGGCAGGGTTAAACTGATACTTATGAGTTATCACCATCAATGTAAGTGATCTCAATTCACCAATAAAAAAGGAACAGATTACCAGAATGGATCAAGAAATAAGATCTAACAATAACCTGTATATAGGAAACACAACCCAAAAAGAATTGTATGGACTGAAAGGTAAAAGATGAAAAAAATTCCTTGTAAAAGGCACCTAAGGAAGAAAAAGCAGTGGTAGATACTCTAATTTCAGACGAGAGGATTTTAAGCCAAGACTGATCAGAAGAGACAAAGCAGGTCACCACATTGGTTAAAGGAACAATTCAACATGAAGAGATAAGAATTATGAACATATATGCACCAAATATCACCACATTCACCTCCATAAAACAAACACTAATGGACATTAAAATATCACGTAAGTGCCAATGTAATTACATCAGGTCTCTTAGTTACTTTTCTTCTTCCTGAAACAAAATACTTGACACCCTAAATTAAGGGAGGAAATGTTTATTTTGGCTTACAGTTTGTAGAAGTTTCAGGTCCTGACTGACTGGCTCCAAAGCAGAGTGGTATGGCAGAGGGGCATTGCAGAGCAAAAGACAAGTAGTAGCTGCAGCAGTGGCAGCAGCAGCAGCAACAATAAGCAACAAGCAACATGTGATGTAAGCACAGTTCCTCATCTTTTATACTTAGGGTGGATATCATTCACAATCTTAATTCTACCATTGCACCATGAATTATTCCCAGTATCACATGTTTGATTCCAGCAGCACACACTGTAGATCTAGTAACCTAAAAGTCCCACCTATGACTATACGAGGTTTGGGGGAGATATCTAGCTACAAACAATGAGCAAGGATGACCTCAATACCCTACTGTTACAAATGGACAGATCAGCTATACAAAAAATCAACACAGAGATATGGGAGTTGAAGCAGACTTATGAACAAATGGATTTAGTAGATGTATACAGAGTATACCATTCAACAAGTGAATACACATTCGTATAAGCAGCACATGAAATTTTCTCCAAAACTGACCACATATTAGCCCATAAAACATTCATAAGTGTATGCAAAGTGGTTAAAATATCTAGTGTATATAATAAGGATCACAGTACAATGAAGCTAGAAATGCAAAAGACCCCACAGAAACTATGCAAACACATGGAAATTAAATAATACCATCTTGAATAGTCAATAGATCACAGATGAAATTAAATAAGAAATTAGATCCTCCTATCAAATGGTAGTACTATTTTGACATACTGGAGTCTATGTGACACACTAAGAAGGTAGTTCACAATGCTAAATTCTCACATCAAGTAAAGAGAATGAGCTCAAATAAGTAACCTAATGATGCATTTATGTTTCTAGAAAAACAGAAAGAATTCAAACTAAAGCTAGTATGAGGAAAGAAATCATAAAAATTACAGCAGAAATTAATGAAATCGAGCACAAAAACAAAATAAAGAATCAATAAATTGAATAATTATTTCTTTGAAAGATTAAACAAAATAGACAAACATTTAGATGCTTTTATCAAGAAATAAAACAATCTATCAATTTGCATTGAAACAAGATCACAACAGATTCTGCCAAAGTCCAGAGAACCATCGGTAACTATTTTAAGAATCAGCTCTCCAACAAAACACACACGAGGCAAATGAGGACATCAAATAGTGATAAAATGATAAATAATCAATCCATAACAAAGATATAATGATCCTAAATTTGTGCAAACCTAGTGATAGAGCCCCTCAAACAGGATATAAAAATGATGTAGCTGAAAGATATAGATAATAGAAAAATCCACAATTTGATCTTGAGTAAAAACCTTCCCTATTTGCAACTAATAAAACTAGTAGACAAAATCAGCAATAAAAAACAAATCTAATCCATCAGCCAAGAGAATGTAATTAACATATATACAGCATGTTAACATTAGAATCCAATTTTTTTCAAATCGTTATCCTCAATTCAGTTCTATAATACTGAATTATTCCATGTGTGTTAAGGAAAAATGTAAACATCGCTTTTGTAAATAAGGAGGGGAAGAGAGCTTGAAGGAGGGAGAGGAATGCTAAAAAAAAGAAGCAAGATAAGTCATGTACAGGTACAAATTCTCTATGATGAATGTGATCATTATGTATATTTAAAATGTACCAATAAACTTAATCAATTAAAACAATCAGTGACAGGGATGAACTATAGGAAAGTATCAAACATTTAGAAATCAAACCAAATACTTCTTAATACTTGATGACTCTAAGAGGAAGTCTCAGAGAAAAACACTTGAAAATGCACAAAACTCAAGGCAAAGCAAAATAAACATATCTACCATAAATATGTGAGTACAATTGTTGACCGTTCCATCAGGTATAGTAAAATCAAACCAAAAACAAAACAGAATAAAGCCAATCAAAACATAAATATGAAATAAAGCAAAAAAATTAATAAGAATAAAGCAAAACAATAAGCACAATGTTGTGGAGATAATAAGATATACTCTAGTAACTATTGTTTTCCTAGTATCTTGCTTTGAAGTTCTTTACCAGTTCTACTGCTTTGTTTTGATTGACTTTTTCCATTATATTTTGTTGGATTTTACTATCTTCAAAATAAAATTTAAAAAATATGTGAGTACAAATAATGTGATAAGAGAAATTTAGATAAATAAAAATATATATACCACAAACAACAGAAAAGAAAAAATAGATGTAAGTTCAGTATCCATTTTAAGGAAAAGGAGCATAATTGCGAAGTTTTCAACTACAAAAAAGAATATTATAAATTTATGCATATTTTAGACAAATAAAAGGCCTATGGATTACCCCCATTTTCAGATGACACAATTACTTTCATGTAAAATACTAATCTAAAATAACTATTCTAAGATGCATGGTAAATACACATTGCCCTATATGAGTAATGAACATGAAGATTCCAAAATCAAATCAAAATAGTACTTGCAATCACCTCAAAGAAAGTGAGATACTCAGGTACACTCAAAATGTATATACTGAATCCTTATCCTAAAAAATGTTTAAGGCTAATAAAATAAATCTAAAGTTGAAAAAAGTGGACAGAAACATTTTACTCGTGCTTTACATCACAGTACAGATGATAATTAATCTCCAATTGGTTTACAGATTTTATGTACTTTCCATAAAAATTAAAGAAGCATTGTGTAAACATAGATTTTCCTAAAATTTCAATAAGTGAACAGACTCTAAAGTAGATAAAGCAATTGTTATAATGAAAAATAACACAGGAAGAATGACTGCATATGAATCTATGGATTAATAAACAAGCAAAAGAAATCAAGAAAATGTGCCTTTAATGAAGAAAGATACACAGATAAGTGGAACATACTATGGAACAAGAAACAGAAACAGAAAAATGCTTACCTGATTTTTTGACCAAATCGTAAACTAATTAAAAGGATGGTTAAATTTTTTAATAAATTAGAGTACAGTAATTGGCCTCCAATAGGCAAATAACAACAAAAATGAAAGTGAATCTATGCTTCACACATTGTAAAAAACACAGAAAATGAGACACTGACTAAAATTTAAAACATAAATTTATAAATCCTTTGCAGGACAGAAAAGATGTGATACTTTAGGAAGATCTAGAGCTAAGTAAATGTTAAAAGATTTGACCACAAGCAAAATTTACCTAAAAGGGAAAATTGCTGAACTGGATCTTGAAAAATTTAAAAGTACTTTATTTTTTTTAAATCCACATCAAGTAGAAAAACAAAACACAAGAACAGGTATACAGAATATATTTAACGAAGTATATAGTCGAATATGGATTAGTATCTAAATCTATAAAAAGCCCTCAATCATGACATCACAATAGTGGTAAAATAAAATTTGTCCTTTCACAGAAACAACAATAAATTGGCAAAAAGAGACAAAATCAACTGTTTATCAAATTTTAGATTCTTCTGAAAATGTACAACTTCGAATAGTTAAAGAGAGATGTTTTATGTAGTAACTGGAAACCATGTAATTTTAAATTTTCCACTTCCCAGACTGCTAATAGAAATGAAGCTGTCAGCCTCTACTCGTTTTGCTAAATCCAAATGGATCATCATAAACATTATTTTCAAAGAAATGTAGCTTTGTGTTTAAGTCTGTCTGCAACTTCCTCTAGATCTGCTGCAAGGGAGTTTCTTTATTTAGCTTAATTTGAAAATCTCCCCCGGCTGGGATTACATCCTGGAAGTATTTGTCAAAACCATTTCAAGTTACAAGTGTTGGTTTTCTCAGTCAGGAACAAGAATCATGAGTAAGATCCACCAATAAATGGAACAAAAATCCCAAGCAATTCATCAAAATGATACAAAAATTATAAATATATATTCACCTAACCTCAGAACATCTAAGTATATAAAGCAAATATTAACAAAGTAAAGGGATAAAATGGAAAGCAGCACAAAAAATGAAGAGTCTCTCTATGGATGAGGAGAAAGTCCTTAATTCTGAAAGGAACGATTAAAAATGGACAAAGAATCTAATTAAATGTCTTTCAAAAAAGACAGAAATGGACAACATATATACAAAAAGTGTTCAACACCATTAATTGTCAGAGAAAAGCAAATCAAAATCATAATGCGAAATCACCTCACAGCTATCAGGAGAACTACTGTCAAAAAGACTAAAGATAAAAGTACTAGAAAGCATGAGGAGAAAGGTGAACTCTCTTACACAGTTGGTAGACATGCAAATTAATACAGCTATTATAGAACGCAGTGTGGATTTCCTACAAAAATTAAAAAACAAAATATATGACCAACCAACCTCATCACTGGATATATATAGTCAAAAATATGAAATCAGTAAGATGAAAAAACATTTATATTCCATGTTCATTAAAACATTATTTGCAATATCTAAGGTATGGAATCCATCTAAATGTCTATCAGAAGATGAATGGATGAAGTACTGTGTCATATATACACTTTGGAATATGATTCAACCTTAAAAAGCAAGAAATTCTGTCATTTATGACACCATGGGCAAGCATAGAAAATTCTATATTACATTAAATATACTAAGAACAGAAAGACAAACACCATATAATCTCACATACTTACATAGTGGAATCTAAATAGGTTGGACTCATAGTAGTAGAGGGTAAAATGGTAGTTTCTAGAGAGTTAAGAGAATGGGAAGTTAGTTACATGTTGAATAAAAGTACAAAATTGATATTAAATAGAAAGAATAAATTCAAGAAATTTATAAAATATATGATGCCTGTAGTTAATAACATTTTATTGTAACTGTTATGAGAGTAGATTTTAATTGTTCAAAACATAAAGATGATAAGGATGTGAAGTGATTCATATAACTGATTTACTCATTTCACAACATTTTCATACTCCAAAGCATCATGTTATACATGAAAAAAATATAATTTTACTTATTTTAAAATAAAATACAAATAGTAAAAAGTGAAAAATTAAGTGGCACTTAATAAATCACAATATCATGCAATCAAGATATGCCTATCAAGTTCCAAAACAAGATTATCAACTCTAAAGAAAACCATACACATATAGAGATCACTAAATTATGTTCTGTTACAATAGATTTAACTACTTTGAATATTTTTTATTAAAATTACACAATATATCACACATTGTATCTATTTTCACTTATCATGTAGTTTCTATGGTTCCACTATGCTGCAGAATTTCACTGTATTTCATCACTTATTTCTGAATAATATTCCATTTTATGTGATGTGACTATTTAATCATTCTTGCTTGATAAAAATTTGTATTCTTTCCATGTTTTGATTGTTGTAAGAACATCTTATGAACATGTGTGTATGTGTTTCCATTTTAGTACATATTTTCAGTTCTTTTGGCTATGTATCTAGAAGAGAAACCACAGATCATGTGGTAGTTCTATGTATAAAACTTTGAGGAAATACGTTCTTTATATAGTAATGCACTATGTTCCATGAACATCAGCAGTGAGTGTAGAACAAACTTTCTCCATATCATCATGTACATTTGCTATTTTTCCATTTTTTTTCTGATTGCAGACAACATAGTGTGAAGTGGTACATCATTTTTTCAACAAGGGCTTTTAAATTTTTTGCACGTATAGAGAAATTGAAAAAAACATATACACCCACAATGCTGGAGACATTTTCAGGAAAGAACTAAAAAGATCCTACATTTTATTTCTGACTTCTACATCACAATGAACATTTTGTTAAAGTATGTCTTGAAACAGAAGATCTCTCAGTGTGTGTTTCAGTAATACCATGCCCTGAGAATATGTCAAAGAGCAACTGAAATAACTCAATCTCGATATGGTAATGGAAGGACTAGATGGTTCAGAACCTAAAGATTTTGTTACTCCAGCAGCCACCAATTCATTGTCATGTAAGTTGTTTTTTGTAGGTAAAGGAGCTACAGAAAAGAAAGTGAAAGAAGATGACTATAAATACCAACTAAAACCATGCAATCAGTTACACAAATGAGTTCCTTGATTGTCATAAGTATTTGATTATGCATTTTAATGTACATATATATGTATTTGTAAAGAAACACACATCAATGAGAAATACATTCACACAAAATACTTTTGCTTTCTTCAGTCTCTCTTTGCCTTATGTAACACAAGATATATGGAATTTTTATCATAATGTTTAAATATCATTACTTTTACATCATAATATTCATGTAATCATAGTATTCAAATAAAGGATTAACTTCACTCAACGACGTGATCTACTTTTTGGGGAGGATTTCAAATAGATAAATTAAATGTAATACATACGCAATGAAATATTGTTAAACCAAATAAAATAAAATCCAGTCAGTTGTGGCAACGTCAATGGAATGGGAAGACATCGTGTTAATTGACACAAGCCAAGCACAGAAAATCATGACGGATGTCCTCTCATTTATGTCTATGACAACGTTCTAGAAATTTATAAGAAGAGAAACCATGTAACATTTCCAATGATGCTCTAGTTGTAAATTGGAGAATCACATGTAAACAGGTTTTCTAACTTAAATTCCAATATTCATACAATCGTATATCTGGCTCCATCATTTTCCTACTTATGTTTTGAATGAGATTTAATGTGACTTTATGAAAGGATGGGGATAGTTGCAAAAATAAGTACATAATTATAAGAAGTACACAATCTTTTAAAATGACAATGCAATGTATGTAGTAGCTGTTATGAGAAAATAGAAAAATAGGCATTTTTTTTCAGCATCGTCCACTTTCATTTGTAGAGAGCTCATGGATCATACCATGCTAATTACTCACACTTCTGTGTGTGTCAGCACTTGTGATACACTGGTTAAGAGTAGTAATAAAACCTTTCCATCAATATTTAAAATACACAGCTAAAAATAAAAATATATAGTAAAAAAAAGGTTTTTAAGGATTCAAGATTTTGTAGTTAGGTACACAGACATGTCCATTTTAAATTGCAAACTCTTCACCCAGATAAACCACTGTTATTTAACTGATTTTTTTCCAGCATCAATACCAAACTAGTTTATTTAGCTACTGGAAAGCCACTTACATTTTTGCAGGCTGCTTGGACTTATGACAACAAGAACAAAATTGTACACGCACATAGAGAGAATAAAGATATTATAGCAAATAAGTAATGCATTTGCCAAACTTTCTAAAATTTTAACCACAGGAAACTTTGATAATCCATCAAGGCACTTTTCTTTTTTGAGACTGGACTTCATTTCAGAGTACCATTCATCATAGCGCTTCACAACACTGCTATTCATCAGAAAGTGTTTCAACAGAAGTCCAAATTTCTTTGGTATCTAGAGTAAAGAATATCATTTATGGTTCTGTAATGCCAGTATACACTGCCTTATAAACAGACAAGATGTACTGCAAAATATATCCCATTTCTATACTGAATTTTTCCTTAATATCTGGAACTTTTCAATTCATTAAGAACAAACAGACAAATACAAAATCTATACCTGTTGTAAAAGCTAATGTTTTTGATGACAGAAGTGCAACCTTCTCAGTTCACTGGAAAATGGCTGTTTAATAACATTCTGCTATATCCATGGTAGATGCACGATTCTTTTCATTTCACTCGCACACTTTCCATGACATCTTAATAACTTCTTTGATCACACTGTCCAATAAGAAACCTTTCACCTTATTCAAATCTAGCTTGGGCAACAGCGAGGCCTTCATCTCAAAAATATATTAAAATCATCATACTGTACACCTTAAATATGTACAATTAAAATAATTAAATAAAATTATATTTGTATGTAGTTTATATATTTTGCTTTATATCTTATATATGAAATATTCACAAAAACATGGTCAAAATTTTCATTTTAAACAAAATATTATAGTGAAAGACACATTGTTATTAATCATCCTCAAAATACTCTGCCAAGTTTCAAACACACTTATCTCATTGAAGCAGGAGATTAGGACAGGCTGGCAAAAAACAGGAAGCAAGATGTAACCTGAGAAATTCTGTATTACTATTATCTTTTTTTCTGTTTTGCTTTTTAACATAAAATAGCAAAAATGAAAATAAACTAACTGCATGATAATATACACACCCCACTCACCCTAAAAAAGAAGTAACCTGAGCAAGAACATAGCAACCAGATTACGACCTATCAATCACAGCTAGGATGCATGGGCAGAGCAAATTTTAATGAACTGAATTTAGGAGGACATAAAAGACATGACTACTGACTTTGTTGCCTCTATGATCTTGTTATATGTCCGTCCTGTTTCTGTAGTGGCTAGTTCTGCTTACAAGATGTATCATTTCCTTTCTTCTCTTTTCTTTGCTCTTCCTTTCTTTTTTCTTTTACTTCATTTTTCTTCACCCTTTCCTTTTCTACCTTTACTTTGAATATTTCTTACTTTGAATAAATGCTGTGTTCATCACTGAATGTCCAGGTCAATTCTTTGGGTGGAAGACAAAAGAGTCTGAAATCCCCCAACATTGTGGCATCTCTCAACACCAACATCCTTGCCACTTTACAGAACAATTTTAGTATACTTCTAAATAGGAGGGGTGAGAACTCACCCCTATATTTTTATGAACCTGCCTTTCCATTGGATGGCACTCAGCAACAACATTCAACAAAAATATTATCACAACTCCTAAAAGCACTCATGAAAGAGAACTTCCCAAACTGCTTCAAAAGATGGCAAATATCATGTGGTGAATATGTTTGAAGTGAGGAGAGTATTTTGAGAAGGATCAATGGAAATGTACATTTTACTGTAAAAAATTTTAAATATTCACTGACTGTTTATTTTGATCACGCCTTGTATGTGGGTATAGGGTTACATACCTATAATCCTAGCCACATGAAAACTTGAGGCAGAAGTATCACAAATTTGAGGGAAGCCTAGACATCTTAATAGGATCCTGTCACAAAGTAAATTTTTAAAAGAGATTTAGAGAGGCAGTTTAGTGCTCCTTGGATTCAAACCCTAGTACTTCAAAACACACACACACACACACACACTTTTGTCCTAAAAGTCTATAAACCGTGATTTTTTTCTACAAAAGAAATATTCTGCTTTAGCTCATTGACATAGAAAGCTGGAAAGACTTTATTCTGGCTCCTTAAATAAGAAAAATATTTCTGAACACGTTTAAAACTTACGAACATGTATGATCTGACCAGAGAACACAGGTCTCAGGATAAATTGCCATCTTAAAATCTGGAGAGAAATCTGTATCTTCAGAAAGACATAAGACTTATTTACTTACCAGAAGGTTAAGACTCAGTACCATACAAGCCTGTAGAAAATCAAATAGATATTTTAATGAATTGATGGAAGCCAAGTATGGGCTAGCATTTGTGAAGCACTTGAGGACAACATTTATAAAGAGGATCTCATCTTGTTAGATTTTCTTCCATTAACCCCACCAGACTCTCAGAGGAATATCAGTGAGAATTAAAAGATATCTTTCTCTGTCACTGCTGGATGAGGAAGGAAAAAAAAAGACTATGAATCTGCCCAAGCTCTTTACCTTATGTATCCGATATCAAAAGTTTTATTATATGCAGCCTAAAATGTTAAGACATTGTAGCCTGGTTTCTGGCTAGGCTAAAAAGTAGAACAATAGCACATCTTCCTTATTATGAGTTGGCAAAAGCTTCATCTACAGTGGAAGGATTTCAAAATCATAGCATAAAGCCTCTGATGCTTACTTACAGTTAATTGAACAGGAGCCAAATGGGAGAAGTAAGACATACTCTAGAAAAGGGGGAGGAACCCTAGTGAAGACCACACCTATAAGACAAGGGCCTATCACATCTTTCAAATGTTAAAACACGGTTACCACAACAGGGAATGTCTTGTTAATCCAAGACCCTTAAAACTGAGGAATCGTTGACATTAAAGACTTTCCTGACTCTAATAGATACAAGAAAAAAGGATCAGGTCCTGAAACAATTTCGCATAACGTCCAGTACAATGCTAGCTAGCAGTTATAAAAAATGTCCACTGGATGTAGAGCTAAGAACATTTTCATTATAAAAATTTATTAAATGAAAAGCACAGATTGTTTTCATTACATCTATATTATCTAAAGACAAAAGGTAAAGCAGAGAAAGATATGGGATAGAAGGTTAATCCATCAGGAGAAGTAATTTTGATTTCTGGATTGGTTGAAAGCCTAAGCAAGAAGTGATGGCGCACATAGGCTAAGGCTTGGGTTTTTTGAGTCAAGGTTCAAATATATGTTCAAGACTGTGGAATAATTTTTGAGGATTGGCATATAGCTGTTACTGCATTAGGTTTTCTTACCTGTCCTTGTTTACAACCCCCACCACTTTTAATATAATTACATCAAGGCGCTAGAAATAATAACTACAAGTACAGAAGTGGAGAGTGTTTTCAATGAACTCAATATAACAAGCAAATGAATTCTTGCATTGCAAGATAAGCTAATAGGAATTGCATAAAATAAAACTCAATAAGGAAAAAAATAAAGAAGCTAAACAAAGCATCTAAATTCTGTGCACAAAAATTCCAACTTTAAGTAAATGATTTTGATAGGGTAAAAGTATGAAGATATCTGCAGCATGGAAATAATTACAAAAAAAAAAAACCCTGGAGAACATATATCAATTTCAGACATAATCAGTTTAGGAGCACCAATAATGATCAAGATTACAAAAGAACATTGTGTACTAATGATGGAGTAAGTTTTCGAAAACAAATAATGATACTTAACATGTATTCATATGACCAAAATCATCAAACCAAAGGCAAAAGTTCACAAATATGAAAAGATGTGTGAATATTTGCAAACATACTGCTAAGTACTTTAATGCATCCTGTTTTAACTGATAGTATAAAATAGACACAAACATAGTAAAGAAATACAAGTCATAAAGAACAGTGTAAATCAAACTGATTAAACTAATATTTATATAATACTCCATCCTACAATAGCAAAGCACATAATCTTGTGAATTTTGCATAAAAATTCCTGAGGTTACAATGTATTTGGGGGCATAAAAGAAATTTTAACAGAATTAAATTTATCATAACTGTACAATGTATATCTTAGACTATGATAAAAAATAACAAAATAATGTTATAAATATCCGAGTATGTAGAAAATTTCTAGTGTAAATATACATTAATCAGAGAAGAAATCTGAAGGAAAATTGACAAACATTTTCAATTCAATGAAAATAAATTAGTAACTTATTAAAATTTGTTGGATTCTGCAAATCCAGTGCTTTGAAAATAATGTGTAACTCTAAATGCATATACTAGAGAATAACAGAAGTTACAAATCAATTGCCTATCATTGTCTTTAATTAAAATATATACAATCAAGGAATTTAGGCCAAAAAAAGCAGAAAGAAAAAAAAGCATAAGTACATGAAATTGAGAACAGAAAATTGAAGGAAAAAGCAATGAAATCAAATTTCAAGTTTCATTACACTGATGAATTTATAGCAAGGCTGACTATGAAAATACAGATAATACAAAATTACCAATATTAGGGATGAAAGAAGATTTGAACACAAACTCTCCAGACATTGAAATAATAACAAGAAAGTATTATGGCCAACTGCTGTTTATAAATTCGTCAATGTAGAACCAGGGATTTATCTCAGCAGCACAAGCACCTGCCTGGCAAGCATGAGGTAGAGTTGGATCCCTGGTACAAAAAAAAAAAAAAAAAGTAAATGAAATGGACAAATTCCTTCGAAAACATGAAATCTCAAGGTTGACTCAAAAATAAACTGATAATATAAATGGTCCTATATGTACTAAAGAGGTGAAATTTAAATTTAAATTCTTCTACTAATAGAAAAACTTAAACAAAATCAAAGGATCCAAGCACAGATGGTATCACTGGAAATTTCTAGCAAATATTTAGGAAAATTTGTCTATACCAACTCTTCCAGCAAATTGAAAATGAGGGCACACGTCCAACATCATTCTATGAGGTCTGCATTACTATAAAAAGAAAAGGAATGAAGACACTGCAAGAATTCAAAACTACAGTAATATCCTTCATGAATAAAGAAGTAAAAATTATCATTTTTATTGTTTTTAAAATTCTCTTTAAAAAGAACGAAGTAAAAATTGTCAGTGGAATACTAGCAAATCTAATCAAACATTAAATTAGAGTTTATATTAGGAATGCAAGGCCGATTAAACATCTGAATGAGTTAATGTAGCTTAGTTTTAAAAGGAAAATATGATAATCTAAACAGCTTCAGAATATTTATTTTCATAAAATTTAACATAATTAATGCAAAGACAACACAAGTCTCAAAAATCCAGGAGTAAGTGGTGGTAGGAGGCACAATGTTGACCAAAGTAAATTTAGAAATAAGCAAAGACCGTAAGAGTATAAATATAAAGCAAATGTACAGAGTGCCCATAGTTTAGTTAGCATTACAGATTAGCAATTTGAAAACCACTGTACATACAGTATATACTTGAATTAAACAAATAAGTAAATGGATGGTGGGAGGTATATTTCTCAATTGTGGCATGGGATGTTACAGATAAACCAGTGTGGAAAATATGAATCAATTATGTCTTACAGTATAAGAACTGAATATCAGTTATGAATTCATTTAGCTCAATATCATTGCACATATACATTTTTATGCCTTAACATTTGTATATATGTGTGTATTTCTTTATTCACAGATGCATGGGTGTACACACATTAGCATCCATTCTTATATTTCCAAGTTCTATCAACTGAGAGGGAGTCATCAATAATGCCTCACTGTATTTGAAATGCGTTACATATTAGATTTTTAACTCAAAGCTGTAATGTATTTTGTTAACCATGAAATTGTGTAGTTAATATATATGACAAGTTCAGTGGAAGATCTGAATTCCTTGGATTAAAAATTCAAGGTAGAAACATGAAAAGATTTAAGTTTTTTTGAATAAGTACTCTCTACTGTCTTTAGTTTAATTCCTTTTCCTTTGCTAGGTAATGGTATTCCTTAACATCTCCATTAAGTTTCATAACTTTCATTCATTTTTAGATACCAGAGCATTTTTAATTCAATTCTTATGTCTTGTCTATCTAATGTTAATTTTTAGTCCCCTAGTCATTTAAAAATCATTTTTCCTACCTTCTAACACCCTCTCCTAGCCCAAGAGATGTAATTAACAATGCCAGGAATTATGAAAAAGTCTCGTCTCTTTCAATTTTCCCTTTTTTTTTTTTTTTTTTTTTACTGAATTCGATGCTCTGTAACTGGAGTGAAGAATGGGAAGAAGTTTTTAAAAGATGCTATCCCCTGAGGTGCCTTGTATGCTAGGTCACAAGGCTAGCCAAAAGTCATTCTAACATGTTGTAGTGTAAGTTGCATGGTATGCAGGAACTGATATCTTGCACTGAGATTTGTTTTCTTGTCAGATTTAGCTATTTCTGGCAGTTTATTTTAAAATAAATGTGCCTTTATTCCACACAACAATATTTGATTCAAGTACATAATTCCCAAAGTCATCCCATGTGGTCCCTAATTCCAAGAGAGTAACAAGTTTAAATTTGATCCTTTATGCCTTCCAGGAATCAGTAATTGAAGGGCGATGGCTATAAACATTTTTTCGCACTATCACATGAGTGTTATTTTCCTTCTAGATAATACTGTGTGATTCATCAAACCTAGAAAGAAATATGGAATTATTAAACTAGAGATTGAAATACTGAGTCTCACTTCTTGCAAACACTGGCATTTCATAAGTGATTTTCTCCCCTTTGGCTTCTGGAAGAAGACCCAGATAAAGGCAGACCTCTTTCTGGCTACTATGCATTAGTAACCTCAGCAAATGCTATTTTACACATTTTCATGTTGAGAGGGAAGAAAACGGGAATAAGACAGACAAAACAAAACATTTCTTATGAATTTAACTTTATTTCATCAAATCTAGTATTTAAATATGATCTTGCCAGAAGGTAGGGGCATACATAACAGGATTCATGAAGTGCTCAGAATGGTATGACTAAATATTCAGAAAAAAAAGTAAAACTTTTCTTAGAAAAGATACTTGTCAACCACTTTAATACTAAAAATATTTTAAAGATGTTCTATCATGCAATATGATCTGATTTTACAGATGTAAAACATTAAAGAATCCAACATCTTCCCAGCAGGCTTCTCTCACCCCATTACAACATTGCTATTTAACTGTCTCTCCTGGAAAACTGCATACTCCTAAAAGGTAAAGAATGCAACTGTTATTTTTATATGCTCAGCTGAATGAAGTTCTCTTCATTTGTTTGATAAATGTTTTAAACCCCCATACTAAATCCCTAATAATAGGAATTACACTTAGGTCACCATCTTTCATACTTTAATCAAGATGCTTTATTATGATTGACTCTGAGACCATGCATTAGGATATTTAAGAAATGAAATGTTTGCACAATAAAAAATAAACTATAATTTAATAATATAATTAACACTTATGGATAGTTGCTACATAGTGAGTATTGACACAAAATTCAGTAAAATTCTCAGATTAGTATTCCAATCAGATTTGGAATGGTCGTCTTAGGTGCAAATGTAAACTATTTTAACATGGTTTTCATCCTACAAAACCAAGCCACGCAAAGTACTTAATTTTTACTCTTTTATATTGTTCTGTTAGGATTTTAGCATAATGCAGCGCTTATTCTTAAATTTCAACCTAGTAAGTGTACCGATATTACATCAGCTGTCCTTCCCTCACTAGTATATATTTCTATGGTTTGTTTTAAAATGTGAATATTGATTTATATTTTGAAATCATGCACATTTATTTATGAAAAGCATACTATATCCGTCTTTCAGTTATTCTTGTTTCCAGAGGACTGTGGACTCCAGAATGGCTGAGAAGGTATATGTCTCAATGTGTAATGAATCTTGGTTACATATGAAGTTAAGTAACTTTCCCTGAAGTGGTGTCATAAGATCCTATTAAAACATCACTAAAGCATTATATGATATTACCTGCCTGAAGATAATGATGGTACTATTAACAATAACTTATGTTTAACTCCGACAAACAGAAGGGGTCATATAAGATCACTAATGGAGCCATTATGGTAGTGCCCTCAAATTTTGTCATGTGACAGTTCTTTCAAGGTATCAAAGCACTAATATAAAAAATAAAGGCATCAAAGTACAAGAGACAATATAAAGAATGAGATTTTGTTTTCTATAACATTCTACTTGGAGTATTATTACTATAATGATACCTTTTATTGAATTTCACTTACACCTCTCACAAAGTGCTATTATCTATGCTAGATTCCTTTTAATAATATTAGAATTGTAATGCAGACTTAGCACATAATCAATAAGAATTTAATGAGTATCTGTTGTGTACCAAGCATTATACTGTATTCTGGATGTGGTAAAAAAAAGTACAAATATAATTCTATGATTCATAATAATAAGAGATAGATTTAGGTAAAGTTTTGTGAACAGTTTATTTTCAGTTACATATAGGTTTAACTGTGACCCAGTTGGGACAATTTTTGCTTCTTGACCATCTTCCACGGAAGTTTAAAAACTTTCTAATGGAAGGCAAAACTTCACACCACCTTCTCAGTTTCCCCTGGTTGGAAAGTGACCTAATAATTTAACATAAAAGTCTACAAATTTAATATCAGTTTTATGTGACACCGCAGCCTTCATGAGGAAATGAAGACCTAAAGAAGCAGCAAACCCCAGATGAAGAGGGAAAACTATGGAAAAGTTATTAAATTATGTGAGGAGGATAGCAAAGTAGAACATTTTCTTTCACAAAGTCTATTTGAAAAGAATTTCTTTAAGTAGGAGTCTCAGTTGAAGAATGTTCCCTTTTATCTGGCACAAGGAAAATGGTAGTCTTATGGGACTTTTTAATCTCCTTTTTCTATGAATTAAAGAAGATATTAGAATGATCTTTCATGTACTCTATTTCAAGTGTCTTTATCTCAAAATAATACTTGTACCAAATGACATAAAATGTCTTTAGTTCAAAATAATCCTTATACCAAATGGCATGATTTCAAGTGATATATTTTCCACCTTTCACTTTATACTTTTCAGAATAAAAATCTAATAAGTTTTTAGAATAATTCAATATATTTATATACATGCATACACATATACACACACGTACATCTAATAGTAAAGTACAAAATATCAAGCAAAATTTAAGAGAATATAATGGTTCAATATAAGCTCATAATAAAACTCTAATAAATATCTATCAAAAAGAAAGTTAAAAATATATCTGTTGAATGCTGCATTCTTATTCAATAGCTCATTACAGGCACATAATTAAAATGCAAAATGTGTAAGTATTTTAGTTAACATATTCAAGCTTTAATATTTTAAAAATTTATCACATATTATTTTTCAGAACAAAATCATTAAAGTCTAATGATTCCCAATTATTTTAATTAAAAATTAAAATTTTAGAAAAAAAGATCATTTAAACAGCTAATGGTTTCCTCTCAAAAACATTTCCAATGAGCATAACTTTCACCAGGTAAAAGTTACATAAATTAAATGCAGAGAGAAAACTCCAGGTTTATCGTGGTAATCATATGTCAAAATTCAGAAAAGTTCATCAAAGCCAACAACAAATAAATACTGAATAACTTATATGGTTAATGTACACTGCAATATAGATATTTTCCCTAAAATTTTATAAACACTAATACTTTTGAGTCATGGTGATTGCTGACAAAGTATATTTCTTCAGTTCCACAAATTTTCTTTAGTACCTCTTACCATCTTCAAAGTGATGCATTAGTAGCAAAATTAATTGTTGCAATTCAGTGCCAACATAGCTTTTTTGTACAAATGACAACTTATCTTAAGTAATTATGTAACAGGTTGTAACTAACTGAAATACAAATATTACCCGTTTATCCCACTGCTCTTCAGATCTGCTATGTTATCGTTAATGCTCACAACAGTGCAGTAATTGAATTACAGAACATTAGCTACATGGTTATTATGATCACAAACTACCATAAAATGAAAGTCCATGAAATAAAATCCCAAACTGTCAGTTTATAAAGCAATATTACACCATATCTTTTGCTGTTTTTGTGCCCTGTACCTCAAAAAGCCTATAACAATGATGCCCACATTGCATGAAAAAATTAACTATTGAACCTCTTTATTATTTTGTTTCATGGAATCTTTAAAATATTTCTGCTCATAAAACTCGCTTTTCGTTTTCTTGCCTATGTCAAATGAGATTCTCTCATTTTCATCTCCATAGTCCTGTTTGTAGACTTAATTGCACCGTAATTCCCAAGATAACTTTGAAAACTTACTCTCACTTGTAGCAGTTTACTCTAAACCAGTAACTGTGTGATTTGCTTCACTGTACTTTGTCCTGTTATACTTCCTTGGTTTTCAAGTTATAAGCTACCAGCTTTTCCAAATGAACCACTACAACTAAATTATTCAATAAAAATGATCTTTATAGTAAATGGTACAAAGATGAATGAGTCTATATCTTACAATATATACAAGACTAAATTCAAAATTTAGAGATATATATTTAAAATAAATATAACCAAACAAGTTCTAGAAAACAAAAATGGGTTAATTATTCTTTAACTTTTTAATGTAGGAAAAATCTTTCTAACTACTGTATGTGAAAAAATAAATAAATCTGATTAGTGATTTCAAAGTTATAGTATTAAGTGAATAAAAATTCAGTAGAGCATAAATATTATATGCTTTGTGTAAAAAATAAGACATTTTATTAAAATGGGCAGGTATCTGTTCCTTTGAATGAAAAACATGCAAGAACAGTTTCTAATCTGCATTAGTCTTTTCAACACCCATGCCTCTTGGCTTCAATTTTACAAATGGTTCCTTTTGGGCAAAAATGTAAGTTTTCCAAAGTTTTTTGCTATTTTTTTTTTGCCCCCAATTCAGTCTGTAAATCTGGCGGTATGCAGGAAGTATGGCCTGCATAATAGCCTGAATTTTTGGCTGCCTTTGAATTTCCTAAACTGAATCAAGCAGTCCACCTTTCTTAATTGTAGTTTCCCACAAAGTTTTCAGACATTGCCAAAAGGTAAATATTTTTTTTTTGCTGGAAGAGATGATATATGGGCTTTAGTCCATTTCCAAATATAGTCCTTATTTCTAATCAAAGCCTTATGAACCTTCCCTTTATTGTCCACATTTCTGTCAGTAGTTCTCGCCAGAATCACTAATCCCAGTTTCTGCTTATAACACTGTAGCAAATCTCTCTATTCCAAACCTTCAAAACTTTCCAGTATTTTCTTACAAGTAAATTCAAGCATTTACGAATCACATGGTTAGATACAATCACTTCAATATCTCCTCTTGTCTGGTACTAATTTTCTGCATTATTCAGGTTCTGATCACTGAGACACAATACTCAAAGCTTACACCCAAAGGAGAATACATTTAACTTGGCTCATGGTTTCATGGGATTCAGTTCATTGTCAGTAGGATTCAAGGCAGAAATATCATGGTGGGAGGACATAGCAAGCAAAGATGCTTAGTCTATGTTGATAAAGAAGCACAACAGGAGAACACTGTCAAAGAAGAAGGGGTAAGGGATCAGACTAAAACCCTAGACCACATCTCCATGACTTAACCAGAGAAACCCAGATGTATGTGCTACCAAGCTCTCAGGTAGATCCCAAAGCCAACAAAGTTCACACTTCACCTGAACTACCACATCAGGTAAGATCATTACTCCCCAAAGCATAATAGCATTTATAAAAACAACACTAGACAACTCAAGAACAGTGGCAGGGTACTCAAACTCTAGTCAATGGACAATAAGTTGTCATGGGAAATACTATTTCCTGCCATATATGAAATTCTATTATTACCTCCTAGAATTCACATTGACAGAAGGATCCTGTCTCAAGGGGCAACCAGCCTGGGAAGTCATGAAGACTAATAATTTTGAGGCTCTACTCTTCTATATGGAGACACAGTAAGGGGGGCAGGTGTTTCAAGAAAGGAAGATGCCTCCATTATAACTCATCAGACCGAGAAGTATTCTTTATTTCCATGGGTTTGAGGTTTTACCTCAACTAGAGATAGTCTGCCAGGTTTTTCTGACCAACAAATATCTGGATCAGAAAGTACTTTTCATCACTGTAGGGTAGAGAAACCTTTACTCCACCTAGAAATACTAAGTGGCCTGGTAGCTGATAACACTGACAGAGTGATCAGGTTATTTTTATACAAGGGAAAAGAATCTCTTCACTTAGCTAGACATACTGATTAGCCAAGCATCACTATAAGGTAGAAACTTCCTTCTTTGCTCTAGAAGAAAGTTTTGTCTTAATGGGATGAAGGATGTATTCTATCACCTGGAAGTACTACATGAGGAAAAATAATTCTATCTTTTCAGGATATACCAGTAGAAAGAAAAAAACAGAATCAGATAAAGTAGAAAAAGCAGAGATGAGAAACAAACAAATAAAAAAAACACTTGAAAAATAATACAAACTATTTCCTAAATTTGGTGAGAGACCTACAGATCCCAGATGCTGTAAGAAGCCCACATGGGTAATCCAAATAACATATTTTCCAAGTACACAAGTGACCTACAATAAAACAGAGTTTTGTAACAGTATGGTAGGAGAGTAACAATAATCAATACATTGAGTATAGTTATCTTCATAGTAGTCTTTCAGTGTACAAGATATAGGCATGAAATATTGTCTAAACAATATTAGCAGGAATCTCTTTTACATGAACTAAGAGAAACTAGCTGTATAACACTTTGATTATCTTTTCTGTATGTACATAAATTTTTTTTCTTTTCCCTTCCTTCTTTCCCCTTTTTACCTTTGCTTTTTTGAAGAATATGATCATTAACACATGAATGGATAAAGAAAATGTGATATTTAAACACAATGAGATATTTCTCTGATATAAATAATGAAACATATGACTCATTTTTTTGGAAATTAGATATACCTTGAGGACATAATATTAAGTGAAATATATCAGACACACAAGCTTGAATATTTCATGATCTCTTTATTATGGAAAACTGAAACATAAATAAACAGAAGTCCAAAATAAAAGACAGATTTTAAGAAAGACTGAGAAAGATATTTTGCACACAGGAAGGGGATCAAGAGATGGAGGAAGCAGGAAAAAAACCAGGACAAAAATAATAAAATGACAGACATAAGTCTTCACATATTTATTAATAATTGTCTTAAATTTTAATCACCTAAAAACACTAATTCACAGGAAGATGTATGCCAAGCTAAGGAAAATAATTAAACATTACTGAATTATGTACTGTTTTAAGAAAATGACTTCAAAATATGACAAATTTGAAAATAACAGTATGCATAAAGTTCGCAACACCAAATTTAAACAAGAAAGAAGTGCTATATTAATATGTGATGAAAAACTTCAGAGTAAAAAAAATGACTAGAGATAAGTGTGAACATTATGTATCAATAAAGGTGTAATCCACTAGAAATATGTAATTGTCATAATTGCTATGGTTTAGACATAAAATGTTCCCCCAAAAACCTCATGTTTTCAGGACTGGGGCCAGTTGAGAATGGATAGGTCACTGAGGGCTTGCTTGGAAGGATGGATTTTGGTTCCTGGTTTCTCTTTTTTCTCTTAGTTACTATGGAATGAACAGTTTTCCCCTTTCATGTTTTTCTGCCATACAATTTTTTCCGGAAACTGTGAGCCAGAATAAATATTTTCTCCTTTTTCAGCAACAAGAAAAATGTTTAGTACAGAAACTTGGTACCAAGAGTGAGTTCATAGGAACACTGTTAGGTGTCCATGTGATTAAAAAACCTATGGGGCTGATTTATAGGATTTTGAAAAGATTTAGACATGCAGGCTAGTGAAGTCTTGGACTGCTGTGTAGAGCACTTAATATGCAGTACTGATCAGAGCTCAGAAGACCAAGCAGTAACAGAAATGTGAATAGGAAAAGCCAGAATAAGAAGATTTCAGTTGGAAACAAGGACTTCACTGTCAGAATAAAGGCCCTACGTTTTTCACGATAGTAGAAAATTTGTCTACATTTTAGTCACATCCTGAAATTTTACAATGGAAAACTGAATGAAACTGAGAGTAGTAGATTAATCAATTTAGCAGAGAAAATCTACAGGAGCAAATAGATCTGCATGATGTGAAGTTTGCAGATTTGTCAGCAAGGAAGTACCTGCAATGTCGGGGTATAAGATCATGTGTTTGCTGAAATGATTAGCACAAACAGAAGTAAACTACTTTCTACAGGGACAAGAGAAAAAGAAGTCTTGAGAGAATCTCAGAAGTCAGCAAGACACCAACCAGCACAGGCTTTAAGGTTCACTGTTGAAATCTTTGAGAAGACATTCCCAGAAATGCTGGCACATTTGGGGCCATCTAGGGAAATGCATACTTAAATTCAGCTATCCAAGCATTCAGAGGCTGTTGCCACAGTGTTTAATGAAAGACTGATTCCTGCTCAAGCTGAAAATTGATCTTGAGATCACTTATTTGTGAATCATTTTTCAGCCATGCAGAATGCAACAGTTATGGAATAATGGGGGATTTTATACACGTTTCAGAAGTCGTGGGAGGGCAGAAGCTTTGTGGCAGGATCAAATTTTATTGCAGGAAGCTATGAGAGGAGAGGGTATGAACCCAGGAGAGTGAAGGCAAAGGTGCAGTTCACACACCTAGAAGTTGGAGATGTCAGGGACTTAGAACATGTGACGTGAATAGCTATGAGCAGTGAGCTGAACCAGCCTAAGAGGGAAGCCATGGTAGTAGCTTCAACTGGTTAGGTCACAGGGATGGAGCTGTACAAGCCATTTGGTTCACATGTCACCACAACTTGCCTTGGATGCTTAACATACTGCCTTGGGATTTAAAAAGTTCAAGCTTTCTGAAACTCAAAGACGCAAACTCTCAGTTGTTAGCCCTTATAAATATCAAAAAGGAAGTTAAATACTTAAAATATAAAATAGCAATGGGCAAACTTTCTCATTGTAAAAGGGAGGGATAAGGAAATAGACTGAATTCAGACCAAGGAACATTGTAAGGAACATCTCTCATTTTTCCACTGTAAATTTGTACTTTAGAATAATAGCAGCTGGTGGTGCATCTCAGTATCTTTCCCTCAGGGATACAGAAAGCTGTCTACATATTTACACACTTTGTATGATGAACAGCAAGTTGTGAACACGTGTGCAAATGTAGCAAAATGCTCTATGTAACTTTGTATTGCATATGTTTACCTGAGCATCACGGAAGGTCCAAAATACCCACAAAATTGCAGGATTTCTAAAAATATTTCTTCTGAATTTTCTGGTAGAAGTAGTACAATTAAGTACAATGGCAAATGAAAAGTCAGATTTTCTAGTTTAGTAAGAGGTCAAAAGTGAATCATTACAGGTCAGGGCTGTGCCCTGCACTCAGAGTCGGGCACCTCAATTGACAGCCTCTGCCCTCAGTGTTTTTCGCTTATTCTGCCCCTCGTGATTCATGACAGTCCTTGGGCTGTGGAATGCACACTGTGGGATTCATTCTTCCTCCTGAGGCTCCTGGCAGCTGAGGCCCAAGCTCAAATTAAAATATTAGGCCCTCCTTCAAGTAGGAAGTTCACTTATAGGCTTTTTAAGAAGCATTGATTGAAGATAGTGGAGTGGTAAGCTGCATAGAAGAAGCCTCTCTGAGAGTCACTATACAGATGCTGCTACAGAATGCCCCACCCCACAACATCACACAACACATTCTCATCAGCTACACATTGGACATTCCAGAAAATAAGCCACATACTAGCTCATAAAACATACTTCAGCAAATGCAAAGGATCTGAAAGTTTTCCATGCATATTATCAGACCATAGTGCAATGAAATTGAAAATCAATAGACAAGGAAACCACAAGAACTTCACAAACACATGAAAATTAAATAGCAATCACATGAACAATGAATTTAATTTCACAGCTGTAATTAAAGAAGAAATTAGAAAGTTTCCACCACCCAGCATCTTCCAGGTTGCCAGGGCACTGCAGCATGCTGAGTGGGGCAGGGTAAAGGCCTCCACAGTGAACTCTACTTAGCCATACAGCCTTACTATGTTGCACAGAAACTGGTAGGGACCAGAAACCCCAAGCAGCTTGGGAGCTTAGGGCGCTGTGTGACCTGAAGTGAAGGCCAGCCCAGTGTCATCCGCCTACCATTCAGCTTTGTTATACCACTCAGAACGTGGTAGGGCCCTGCCTAGTGACCTCAAGCAGCTGGGGAGATCCCGTAAGTCATGTGAGGTGTCGTGAAGGTCCACTCATTGTACTCCCCCCATTTGAAGAGCATTTGAGCACCACTAGGGACCTGATAAGGCCTGCCTAATATCTCCCATTCAACTGGGGAAATTCCCTGCAGTACTGATAGCAACCCTTAACCCAAGAAACAACTGACATTTTGCATTTAGCTGCCCAAGGGGAATACAGGAAAATGACAAAATGAAAGAGTAAAATGGAATCTCAAAACTCCAGTCTATCCCAAAGAAGCCTAGGAGACATGGACATAAAAGAAAATGTAAGCCATAAACCTGAAACTTCTGAAAAGATAGGAATTGAAGTAAAGAAACAATTCCATGAACATATGAAGGAACCCAGATCAGAAATAATCTCCCAGGTAAAAGAAGAAATGATAAACATAATGAAAGAAATGTTGAACACATCTAAAAAAGACATAGTTAGAAAATAGAAGCACAATGCAAAATGATAGAAACCTTGAATGAACAACATAAGAAACAACTAGAAAGCATGAAACAGATTCAAAGAGATATCCAGGAAATAAAAAATTCCATTGAAAGCTGGCAAAACAACCTCAGTGAATGTGAAGGTAGACATTCAGACATAGAAAATAAGATTGCAGCAAGTTAACAGGAATGCAAAGATCTTTTAAAAATAACAAAGGATTGGGAAATAATTCAACAATTACAAGATGATGCAAAGAAAAACAATACAAGATTAATAAGTATAAATGAAAAAGAAGGTGACAACACAAATCACATCAAAAGGCTATTTACAGAAGTAACAGCTGAAAATTTTCCAAACATGGGAAAGGAAACTTATATACAGATGGGTGAAGCATATATAACTCCAATTAGTCAAAATAGAATAAATCTACAACCAGAAATATAATAATTAATATCGCAGAAATTCAACATAAGAACAGAATATTGAAAGCTGTTAGAGGAAAGAAGCAAATTGACTATAAAGAAAAGTCAATCAGAATCCAGTAGACTTCACACAAACAATTCAGTCAAAAAGAGCATAGCGTAAAGTATTTTAAATCCTAAAGGAAAACAACTTCCAACACTGATAGGTGTATCCTTCAAAACTACCCTTGAAAATTGATGGAGAAGTAAGATACTTCCATGATAAAGAACAGCTGAAGACCTTCATGACCACCAAATAACCCTGCAAAGAATACTTAAAGATATTCTAGATAGACATAAAAATCACTACAACTCCAAGAACACCAACAGAAAAAAAAAAAAAAAACACAGAACAGGGCAAACAATTAAACAGAAGGGAAGAGTAAAGAACCAACAGCAGAAAGATAACATGACAAAAATAAGCCAATATCGCTTATAACCATAAATGTAAATGGCCTCAATTCACCAGTTAAAAGACACAGACTGGCAGAATGAATCAAGAAACAAAATCCAACCATATGCTGTATACAAGACACCCATCCAACACAAAAGGAAATTCACAGACCGAAACTCAAAGGATGGAAAACACGACTTCATGCAACAGGAACCCCCAAAAAAGTAGGGATAGCTATTCTGTTTGGAGACAATGTGAAGTTCAAACCAAGAATGATCAAAAGCGATAAAGAAGGTAACTACATAATGGTTAGGGGAAAACTTGAAGAGGAAGAGATAACAATCTTAAATATATATACACCAAATATGGGAGCACCCAGCTATATAAAACAAATATTAATAGGAATGAAAAATCAAATAAGCAATAACACAATTATAATGGGAGACCTTAACACCCTCTTCACACAAAGAGACAGATCAACTAGGCAGAAAATCAGCAAAGAAATAATGGAACTGAATCAAACTTGTGAACAAAAGGACTTAGTAGACATGTGTAGAGAATTCCACTCAACAACATCAGAATATATGTTCTTCTATGCTTCACATGGGATATTCTCTAAAATAGACCATATGCTAGCCCATAGAACATGCTTATGTAAATGCAAAAAAATGGAAATTATCCCATGCATATTATGTGATCATAGTGCTGTAAAAATGGAAATCAATGACAAATAAAACTACAAACATTCCATAAGGACATGGAAATTGAAGAATACACTCCTGAACAATCAATGGGCCACAGAATAAATTAAAGAAGAAATTAAGCAATATCTACAATCACACAAAAATAAAAATACAACTTACCACAACCTGTGGGATGCAATGAAAGCAGTGCTCAAAGGGAAATTTATTGCAGTGAATTCCCATATCAGGAAAATAGAACAAACACAAATAAACAACCTGATGCTACACTTTAAATATCTAGAAAAAGAAGAGTAAGTCAAACCCAAAGCCAAAAGAAGTGAGGAAATTATAAAGATCAGAGCAGAAATTAATACAATAGAACCCAAGATAACAATAAAAATTATTAACGAATCAAAGAATTGGTTCTTTGAATGAATAAATAAAATTGATAAGCTCCTAGCCAACTTTATTTAAAAAAGGAAAAAATAAACTCAAATTTATGCAATAGGGAATGAAAAGGGCAAAATCACTACAGACTCTGTGGAAATACAGAAGATCATCAATACCTACTTCAAAAAACTTTACTCTCATAGGTTTGAAAACACAGAAGAAATGGACAGATTCCTAGAAACATATGAATCACCAAAGCTGAATCAAGAAAACATAAAATTGCTGAATAACCCAGTATCACTCAATGAAATTGAAAATATAATTAGAACCTTACCAACAAAGAAAACCCAAGGTCCTGATTGATTCACATCTGAATTCTACAAGAAATTCAAGGAAAACTTAATGCCAACACTCCTCAAACTCTTCAATGAAATTGAAAGGGAAGCAATTCTCCCTAACTCATTCCTGGAAGCAAGCACTACACTAATACCCAAACCAGAGAAAGACCCAACCAAAAAGCAAAACTGAAGGTCAATCTCCCTAATGAACATAGACGCAAAATTCCTAGATAAAATACTGGTAAACAGAATTCAACAAGTCATCAAGAAGATTATACATCACATTCAAGGGAGATTCATCACAGGAATGCAGGGATGGGTCAACATACACAAATCAATAAGCTTAATACATCATATCAATAGAGCCAAAGATAAGAATCACATGATCATTTCATTAGATGCAGAAAAAGCTTTTGATAAAGTCCAACACTCATTCATGAAAAGAACCCTATAAAAATTGGAATAGATGGTTTTTACCTCAATCTGTTAAAAGTCATCTATGGCAAACCAACAGACAGCAATATATATATATATATATATATATATATATATATATATATTTGTTGTTGTTGTTGTTGTTATTTTTCTGCCAGGATTCAAACTCACAGCCTCATGCCTGACAGGTAGGCACTTATGACAGTGAGCTAAATCCCTGGCCCTATTTTTTGAGACAAAGTCTCACCATGCAGTTCAAGCTGACTTTGAACTCACTTTGTAGCCCTGGCTGGTCTGGAACTCACAATGATCCTCCTACCTCAGCCTCTACCAAATGCTGAGATTAAAGGCATGTGCCACCACGCCTGGCTGCCACCATCATAATAAATGATCAAAAATTGAAAGCTTTCACTCTAAAATTAGGAACAAGTCAAGGCTGACCACTATCACCACTCCTATTCAATATAGTGCTGGAAATATTAGCCAGAGAAATTAGAAAAGAGAGAGAAATAAAACGAATAAAGATAGTAAAGGAAGAAGTTAAATTATAATTATTTGCAGATGATATGATACTCTACAAGGAAGAACCCAAAAAGTCTATTGAAAGACTTCTAGATATAATAACCAAATTCAGTAATGTCGTTGGATACAAAGTCAACACTCAAAAATCAATAATATTCCTGTACAAAAACAATAAATTCTTTGAGAGAGAAGTGAAGCCACGCCCTTCACAGTAGCATCCAAAACAATGAAATACTTAGGAATCAATCTAACAAAGGAAGTAAAAAAGCTATTCAGTGAAAATTACACTACTCTGAAAAAAGTAATCGAACAGGATCTCAGAAAATGGAAAGACATTACTTGTTCATGGACAGAAAGAACAAACATTGTGAAAATGACCATTCTCCCAAAATTGTTATACAGATTTAATGCATTTCCAATCAAAATACCATTAGCATACCTCACAGATCGGAGGAATAATTCATGAAATTCATCTGGAACCAGAAGAGACCCAGAATAGCATAGGCAATTCTGGATAATAAAGGCAAGGCAGGAGGCATCACAATCCCTGACTTGAAGTTATACCACAAAGCTACTGTGATAAATTCAGCATGGTACTGGAATAAAAACAGACCTGAACATCAGTGGAATAGATTAGAAGATATAACCACAAATACAAAACACTCAAAAACCTTATATTTGACAAAGGGGCCAAACATGTTCACTAGAATAAAGCCTCGTTAATAAGTGGTCCTGGAAAAAATGTCTTTCCATATGCCAAAAACTAAAACTAGACACATGCCTGTCACCATGCACTAAACTTAAGTGAAAACAGATCAAAGATCTGAATATTAAAACAGAAACATTAAACCTGCTGGAAGACAAAGTAGGTATAAATCTTGAAGACATAGGGTTAAGCAGAGAATTCATGAACAAAAATTAAACTGCACAGGAAATATTTCACCGAATCAACAATTGGGAAGCTTGTTTTATTAAAAAGTTTTTGCGTGTCGAACGAAATCTCCAAGAATGAAAAGAAAAGCCATGAATTGTAAAAAAAAAAAAAGTCACCTTTTCTTCAGACAAAGGACTTCTACTAGAACACAAAAAGAATTAAAAAAATCAGACCCCAAATCCAAAGACCTACCCAAAAATGGGCATCTGAAATGAATACACACTTCTCAGCTAAAGAAATACAAATGCCAAATAAATACATGAAAAATGTTCGACATCATTGTCATTAGAGAAATGCAAATTAAAACAACACTGAGTTTCCATCTCACTCTGGAAAGAATGGCCAACATCAAGATAACCACTAATAACAAATGGTGGAGAGGCTGTGGAGAAAAAGGAACTCTTCTGCATTTTTGGTGGGAGTGTAGACTGGTGCAACCACTGTGGAAATCAATCTGGATGTTCCTCAACATACTAGGGTTGAAGGTCCCATTTGACCCAGCTATTTTGCTTCTGGGCATAATCCTAGAAGAAATGAAAACATCACACCACAGTGATATGTGTGCACCCATGTTTATAGCAGCACAATTTGTAATAGCTAAATTTTGGAAACAACCCAAATGCCCATCACCTGAGTAATGGATGAAAAAGATGTGTATTTTTATACAATGGAGTACTACTCAGCTATAAAGAAGGATGTCATTGAGGCTTTTATACTTAAATGGATGCGACTTGAGGCCATACTTATAAGTGAAGTAAATCAAACTCACATGAGTAAATACTGTATTGTCTCCCTAGTGTAAGAAACTGAAAGAGTAAATAAGATACAAAACCTTCAATAAATATTGTGAAAGGGTAATAAACTACTCAAAGAGGAAAAAATAACTCAAGGAAAAGGAGAAAAGAAGGAAAGGACAAGAAAAAAGATATAAATTTTTATGTATACACTTAAGATTACTACAATGATTGTACTACTAATTCTATTAGTTCTTGGGACAAAACAGTTAATATTCTTAGGATTTGATCAATTTTGCATGTCTATATCTGGAAATTTGAGTAACACTTTTGAAGATGACTATGGGAATCAAAAAACTTTGTTATGTTCTTAACACCTTGTTTTGAAAGCTTATATTGTTATTTTTTGTGGCTTTTTGTTATTGTTATTTATTTGACTCTTATTTCATGTGTTTCTTGTCTTTTGTTTTTCCTTTGTTTTGTTTTTCCCTCTAATACAGAAATGATAGACATACATGTATAGGCTTATATATGTCTAGAACTTCTTCTAAAGACCTTACAAGAATTGATTTTATTATGTGCAATGGTAAGAACAGCTACTTTGAAGAAAATGAGACATTACGGTAGCCATTGTTGATTTCCTATCATCTAGTTTTAAAGCTCAATAGTGCTTTTATTTTTTGTTTTGATTTGTTTTAGTCCGTTTTCTAGTATTTGATTTCAATATGTGTGAATGTATGGACAGCTATTTTGAAGAAAACAAGAGACATTATGGTAACCATTATTGATTTCCTGTCATCTGATTTTGAAGGTCCATAAGGCCCTCATCCTTTTGTTTTGATTGGTTTTATACTCTTTTGCTTTGTTTTAATTTATTGTGTGTGAAAGTATGGACAAACGTTTCAAAGAAAACAAGAGACATTATGGGAGCCACTTTTAATTTCCTGTTGTCTTGTTTAGAAATCCTGATTTACTTGAACTGTTATGTTCTGATCTGCATTTTTATGTTTTGTTTGTTTTGTTTCATTTTCTTTAGAATAAAATAATTAGACAGTTTGTACAATTAACCAATAACAACAACACAACATACCAGAATTTATGGGACACAATGAAGGCATTCCAATAAGAGAAATTTATAACACTGAATACCCTTATCAGGAAAACAGAACAAGCATAAATAAACAACTTAATGGTGACTCTCAAATGTCTAAAAAAAGAGAAACATGCTTAACCAAAATCTTGAATGAGAGAGGAAATTATATAGATCTGAACAGAAATTAACACACTAGAGACTAAAAACCGATTCAAAGAATCATCGAGTTGGTTCTTTGAAAGATTCAATAAAATTGGCAAACCTTATTCAACCTTATCAAAAATAGGGAAAAAAAGACTCAAATCCATGCAATTAATAATGAAAAAGGTGAAATAACAACAGACCCCGAAGAAATCCAGAATATCTTCCAGAACTACTTTGAAAATTTATATTCTAATAAGATGGAAAATACAGATGTAAGGATCAGATTCCTATATATGCATTAATTACCAAAGATGAATCAAGAAGGTATAAAAATCCTAAAGAAACCAGTATCAGTCAATGAAATTGAAGAAGTAAATAGAAACCTAATAAACAAAGAAAACCCTATGTCCTGATGCATTCACTGATGAATTCTACAAGAAATTTAGAGAAGATTTAACACTACTACTTATCAAATCCTTTAATGAAGTTGAAAAGGGAAGCAATTGCGGCAAATAAATTCCTGGAATCTAGTACCCCAAAAATTCCACTAAAAAACTGCTGCATTCAGTAAGCAAACTTAGTAGCTTAACTAGTTACAAAGTCAACACTAAAAAATCAATAGCCTTCCTGTACAGGTATTACAAACTCACTGAGAGAGAAATGAGGACACCAAAACCTTCCACAATGGCATCCAACACAAATGAAATATCTAGTAATCAATCTAAAGAAGGATGTAAATGATCTCTACTTTGAAATTCACTGTACTCTGAAAAAAGGAGATTTAAGAGGTTACCAGAAAATGGAAAAATATTCTTTGTTCTTGGGTAGGAAGAATGAATATCGTGAAAATGGCCATACTTGTACAACTATTTAACAGATTTAATGCAATTCCAATCAAAATTGCAATACCATATCTCACAGAATTAGAGAAAATAATCCTAAAATTCATTTGAACCAGAAGAGACCTGGAATAGCAAAGGATTCTGGGCAGCAAAGACACGGCAGGTGGTATCAAAATTCCTGACTTGAAATTACACTATGAAGCTATTGTGGTAAAAAAAAAAAAAAAAAAAAAAAAACACCAGTGTCGCACTAGGAAAAGACAATAAAAACAGACCTGAAAATCAATGGAACACTTTAGAAGATGGAGAAACAACTCCACATACTAACCCACCTTATTTTTTGCAAAGATGCCAAACACAAACACTGAAAGATAGCCCCTTTAATAAATGGTGCTGGAAAAACGGGCTCTGCACAAGCTGAGCATTAAAATTGGACCCATATCTTTCACCATGACCTAAACTAAATTCAAAATGGATCAAAGATTCTAAATATTATAACATAAACATTAGATCTGCTGGATCATAGAATGTAAAACTCTTGAAGACACTGGTGTAGGCAAAGACTTTATGAATAAAATACTGATCACACAGGAGCTATAACAAAGAATCAACAACTGGGATCTCATTTTTTTCAAAGCTTTTTCACAGTAAGAGAGACTACCAACAGACTAAGAGACAACACATAATATGGGAAAAAATGTTTGCCAGCTGTTCCTCAGACAAAGGATTACTATGAAGAATATATAAAGATCTCAAAAACCTCAAACTCTCAAATTCATTTATTTAGTTATTTGTTTATTTATTTATTTTTTGCGGCACCGGGGATAAAACTCAGTCTCGCACCTGCCAGACAGGTGCTTACTCCACTGAGCCAAACTCCTGGCCCTAGGTTTTTTGAGGCAAGGTCGCACTATGTAGCGCAGGCCAGCCTTGCGCTCGCACTGTAGCCCAAGCTGGCCTCAAACTCACAACGCTCCTCCTACCTCAGCCTCCCGAGTGCTGAAACTCTCAAATTTAAAAACCCAATCCAAAAATTGGCATCTGAGATGAATACGTACTTCTCAGATGAAGATATGCAAACATCAAATAAATATAGATGAAAAAATGTTCAACATCATTGGTTATGCAAGTGATGCAAATTAAAACTACAGTGAGATTCCATCTCACCAGAAAGAATGACTGTTATTACGAAATCAACCAATAGTAAATGCTGGAGAGGTTTTGGGAAAATTGAACCCGTCTCTACTGTTGGTGGCAGTGTAGACTGGTGCAAACACTGTGGAAATCAGTGTGGAAATTCCTCAAAAAGACAAGACAAAACAAAACAAAACAAAACTATTATCAGAGGTCTCATTCAACTGAGCTATTCCACTTCTGTGTATTTTCCCAGAAGAATTAAAGACATACCACAGCACTATATGTACACCCATATTTATGGCAGAACAACTTGTAATAGCTAAATCTTGGAAACAACCCAAATGCCCATGAACTAAGGAATGGATAAAATAAAGGTGTGGTCTTCTTTTTACAATGGAGTACTACTCATCCATAAAGGAGGATAAGCTGCAGACTTTTATAGGTAAATGGATGCAACTCAAGACCATCTTCATAAGTGTGTGTACATTGTATTTCCTCCCCAGTGTGAGAAGTTGAAGCATTAAATAAAATACGAAATGTACAATATCTGTTGTAAAATGGGAAGAAACTTCAAAAGGAAAGAGAAACTGGGATGAAGCAATGAGGAAAAGAAGGAAGGATGGTTATACTGCTAATCTTTCTTAGTTCATTGAAAAGATAGTTTTTATTAATATTGTGAGAGTAATTAAATGCCAATATCTTGTACTTAGAGTAACCTATTTAAAAAAAACAATACACAATATATTAAGTTTGGTTACCCTTCTATGATCTTCTTTTGAAATTTTGTGGGTGTTTTTCTGTTTAAAATAAAACTTAAAAAGTGATTCCTAAGATTACTCATGCATTGAAGATGAAGATGATCCATTGTGGCAAAATACATATTTTCATCACAGAATAGTGTTATGTGTGGAGGATGAAAATGATAATGATGATGATGATGATGATGATGAAGATGATGACTTTGACGCCAGCCCTGTGAGTCAAAGTGAAATGGAGCAAGAATTGAGAGATACAGACACAGGAAATACAGATCTCCTTTATTCAGAAGACAAAGAAAACTGCAGTGTAAGTATCAATTTGACTAGTTGAAATGTTGCAAAATGGAATGATTCAATGTTAGAACTAGGTCTGAAAATATATTGAGGATCTTGGCAAGATTGAAAGGTATTAGACAGAATGCCGGTACTGCCATTAAATGTTGGAAATTTTAATAGATGAAATGCTGCACAAAGGCTGAAATGCAAGTAAGATAGTCTGTACACATGAATAAGTATATTCAAAAATGTATTTATTATGAAACCTCACTAGCTGAACTGAAAGCATTCAAAGGTCTATTGTACTTACTACAGATTTCTCATGGTGATCACAAGAATGTAAAAGACCTGTGAATCAGCACCATGCATGGGCTGCTCAAATACGAAAGCCTTTGCCTGTGAGTCAGTGTCATTCACAGACTTTGGGGGAAGAGAACAAGAAGTCAGTCAACAAAAAGCAAATCCTTCCTGTGAATCAGTGCCATGTGCAGGCTGATGGGGGGAGAGCCAGATGCCAGGCCCTTGTGGCACACAGGCTAGGAAACAGAAGAGCCAACCCCCTTCCCCCTGCCATAAGTGACTGGCTGATACAGAGAAACACATGCTACAATGATAACTAATGAGGTAAAATACAATTTAATGCTTGTATTGTTTAGTGTTTCACTGACTATGCAGGTCTAAAGCTGGTGGACTGATCATCTATTCAGAGGATAACAATACTCAATGTAGCAACTATGGGGGATCTCCTTCTGAAGGTGGTAGCCATAGCTAATTCCCTATAAGCTTATTTTGAATTTCTGTGACATTTTCATTGTTTCATTGTGTTGGGTTTTATTCTGTTTTGTTTTGTTTAATTTTGTTATATCCAATGGTATGGGCAGCTATTTAAAAAGTAACGTACATTATGGTAGCCATTTTGGATTTATTATTATCTTGTTTTGAATTCCTTTATTGTATTCATTATTTTGTTTTCATTGGTTCTATTCTGTTTCATTTTGTTTGATTTTTACTATGTCTGAAGGTATTTTGAAAACAACAAGAGGCATTATGGTAACCATTGTTGATTTCCTATTGTTTTGAAACCCTGTGTCACTTACACTGGCTTATTTTGATTGTCTTTATTCTGTTTTATTTTGCTTGGTTTTATTCTCTTTAAAAATAAAAATGAATAAATAAAAAGAATGTAAAAGAATTATGAAAAAGCAATGTCTCAAAATATGGCATAAAATTTATGTCTTTCTGGATGCAAAGATTTATTTCGCTTTCAATATACACATTTATCCTTGAACTCAGCCATCAAGCCTTTATTTGTTTGGTGATAAACCAAATAATGTTCTGAACACATTCATTGCTCCCATCTCCCAAACTAATGTGATTTTCAACAATTTGTTTGCCAGTTTCCAATTGATGTTACATTTGCTAACAGAGCACAAGTTGTCCATTGCAAGAACTGTACAAAGAACAAAGCAGAAATTCCAAATGAAATGTTGGAATTCCAAAACACAATTGTATAGTAAAATCTTGAATTTCAAACAGATATAACATTGGCCTCATATATGGCAAAGAGAAGTATAGTGTTACTGCTGATGTCAACATTTAACCCTGAAAGGAATATTGATAGGGATACCTGACAAAATAGAAGCCTAAGATGAAAACTTTCTACAAGAAAATTAAAGATGGAGTAGATGCTGTGGATGAGTTATACAGCAACTATAATGTCATCAAAACACAAACAATTGGCCAATGGTTGGGCCTTACTCAGCCCTAAACAGGTTTGACATGAACAGGTTGATAGTTTGCAATGAATTTAACAAATGTAAAATGGCTTGAAAAATTTTCTGAGAGGATTGGGACTGGAGCTCATAATAGATCATTCACAGGTGATTAAAACAAAATGTTTCCACCCAGGGAACTCCCAAAATATGGAGCACACTGGTGAGTTGACAGGAGAACAGGTACGTGCAGCATCCCAAACACTTACTACAAAGCAGGAAAATTAAAATGATATCAACTATACACTACAAGAAAGGACAGGGAAGAAAACATACATGCTATCATTGTAAGGGACAGTTATTTATGTCATATGCAATTTTTATGTGTGAAGATGCCTTGAGTGAGACAGGTGAAGTTGTTTATTTCTGTGGTAGATTTTGTTTGTTTTTGCCTTATAATTCACACTTATTTTTAATTCTGATGTTATCTCCTAGGTTTTATAAGCAAGTACACAGCTGATATGAAAATGTTGATGTATATTTTAAGCACTTGTTATTACATATTGTATTTTATTTTATTAATATCTTATTTCCCTGCTAAGTGCACATTACACAACATAGTATTAAGCTCCTCACAAAGCAGGAAGAGAGTTTTTAAAAAATGACGTGCTATATAAAAAAGGAAAGCTAAGCACATATGTTGTCAGTGAAAGCAAGATGTGAACATGGAATATGCAGTTACCATGTGTGAAGACTGCCTTGAGTGTGACAGTTGAAGCAAAGAATATTTTTATGGTATACTTGGTTGCATTTACAATGAAGTTCACATAGGCATTTATTTCCGATGTTATCTCCTAGGTTTTGAAAGCAAGTGCATAGCTCACTTGAAAATGTTGATGTTTATTCTGGACATGCAATACATATTAAGAATTTAATACTTTGTTTGTTTGACATTTCATGTTCTTGTTAGCTATATATTGCATTATACAATAAGAACCTACTAGTAAAAACAACAGGATCAGTGAGATATGAAGTATGTACTACAAAATGCCTAGAAGGTTAAAACACATTTGCTGTCAGTTAAGCGATACATGTGCATGGAATGTGCTGTTGTCATGTGTAAAGACTGCCTTAGTTGAGATAATTGAAATAAAGATTTTTTGCAGAGTGCTATTGTTATTCTCATTATAATTCATTTGGGAATTTATTTGGGCTGTTCTTTTTTAGACTTCGTACACCAAAATCCATTAGATGTTGAAAATGTTGCTTTTACATAAACACTCAATAAATACAAATAAGCAGTAGTTTGCTTTTGCAATTTTTCCTGTTATGTACTAATTGTTTAGTGTAATAAAACTCATAACATTTACATTGCTAATTAATCCATAGAAAAATTCTAAAGAATATATGTGATTTTCACACACCTATGTTTATGAATCATTATGACAAAAATTGTACTATGCTCCTTTAAACAATGCTGTCACCATTATGAGGTGAAAAACTCCTAGAAATAAACTAAATGTATTTTGCATAATGAGCAGGGCATGGGCCTTTTGGGGTTCAGGGTTAGATTGTTAACTTTTATATATAAAATGTCCCCTAATATATCATATTTGAAAGTTATGGTATGGTTGGAGGTACAGGTCACTGGGGGTATTTCAGGAAGTGTGGGTTCTTGTCACCATTCCCTTTCCCTTTTTCTCTATTTCCTGACCACCATGATGCCATGAGCAGTTTTCTTCTGCCTTGCTATTTTTGCCTTGGAATCAAATGGCCTGGAATGAATCCAATGAAACTCTAAACTAAAATAAACCTCTCCACTTTTACATTGGGGGCGTCAGACATTTTGTCCCAGGGACAGGAAACTCACTAAAGTAATAATGTTTGTGCAGTAGACAGAAGAATCTCAAAATACATAAAACAAAAGTTGAAAGAACAAGAGCCAAACAGAAATAAACAAAAACACAATTATAGTTGAAGACTTCAAATCTTCTGAAAGAAAGAAACCCACTACTGATCAGAACTTTCACAAAATGTTGCATGAATGGAATAGAGATGTCTTCATTTTATTGGCTGAAAATGACCATGATGTTATTTACTTTTAGAGAACAGGCTAAGATAATTACTTGAAAGCCTATTGGTGCCAAACTCAAATGACTATACTTTCAAACACTTTAAGATAAACACATAACATATTCTTGGTCATTTAATGTAATCCACTTTGCATACTCCATAAAATTGCACCCAATAACTACTAATAATATACAGGACAAACCCCATATCCATAAAAGATTTCAAATCTGCACTTCTATTTGCTGTTCTCTGGCCAATACCTAACATTTTGCTGTAGAGAGACATCACATAAACACATGAGACTATCATGTTTCTCATTCCTCCTTAAGTACCTCTTCATTTTCTTGTTCTGTCCTCAGAAGTCCCTTGTGTTTTCCAACTTCTTTTTTTTTTTTTTTTTCGTACCAGGAATGAATTCACAAACTCGCGCCTGCCAGTCAGGCGCTTAGGCCACCAATCTAAATCTCCGGCCCTATTTTTTGAAACAGGGTCTCACTATGCAGTTCCGGCTGACCTTGAACTCATTTTTGTAGCCCAATTTGGTCTCTAACTCACAATGATCCTCCTGCCTCAGCCTCTCGAGTACTGGGATTAAGGGCGTGCACCTCCTTCTTTATGGAGACCTCACACTACTCTCTTGAAGGATACTGTTCAAAAACTGCCTAGTAAACTTGATATGTATGATTGCTTCTCCTTGTCCTGTCTCTTTCTTTAGTCAACACTGACATCTTAAAATTTATCATTAAAAAAAAAAAACATAAGACATATTAACACTTTCAACCAACAGGATCTAAATAGACACGTAATCCTGAGTCACATGCACAGAAAAATCTATCACTGAAAGATTTCACTGTTTTATGAAGCTGAAAGAGTATACCTACATGACCCTAGATGCTGTATGTCAATCACTTGAAGTAGCCTATTGATAAAAACAAGAGACACAGTAAACATGAGATTTATCTGTCTCTTTCTAGTATAACATGACATACTATTTATTTATTTTTTTTTAAATTTTTTTTTTATTTTAAAGAAAGTAAAATATAACAGAATGTAACAAATGAAGTCAATCAAAACAAAGCAGTAGGAGTGGTACAGAACTTTGAAGACCAATAATATGAGTACAATAGCTACTATAACATACCTTGCTATCTTCAAATTAGCTGACCATTCCAACAGATGTAGTAGGATTGAACCAAAAACAAA
>RJWM01012336.1:0-56885 GCA_004363535.1 Dasyprocta punctata | reverse complement strand
TTTACTGTCACCGGCAGCTTTGTCGTTTCCCCACTAGGCTGTAACTTCTTTAAAAACAGCAGTCTTGCTGGAATCACTGGATCTCCAGAATCCCTCCCACTGCCTCAACAAGAGACTATATGAATTAATGAGAATTCCAGTAAAGCATTCCCAAAAGGGGCAACGGCTCCAAAATCTAGGAACCATTTGCTATTTTAAGAAATATTTCCTGAGCACTGTGGTACGAAGTTAGAGTGCAATACGCTTCTCAGGTGACGGCTGAAAAAGACTTGAAAACCTGCCACATGTTGGCTCATGGACTGCATCTTCCTGGAACCAAATGACACACTCAGTGATTCAAGTGCAATCAATTCACCAGATACTATGGTAGAGCAAACAATGATTAATCAAGGCAGAACTGGCTTACAGTTTAATTCACCCGATTCAAAGGGATTTGAGAAAATTCTTCAAGTCAAAACTGTTTTCTATTCTGCTCAACATACCAATTGACACAAAAAAGGACCTGGTAAAAAAGAAAAATAGTTTCACTGGCAACCTGTGATATTCTACTTATGGTAACTGAGAGTAAATGCTATGTTATTCTCTTTTGAGAACAGATGAGGTGGTTTACTGTCAGACTGAAAAGCACAATCTCACCTTACTGCACCTATGAAGACAAAAAGGATGACTGGTCAGAGTAACACATAGACTTGGTTTCACAATTTACAAAAATTTCAACATATCCATGGAGCAGCTGGGTAAGAATGACCCACGCTGGTTACGAAAGGATGCAGTGCTGTTTAAAAGGCTGGGATGCCCAATTTCTAATACAGGAGGAATAACCATGCATGCCACCAACCCTCTTGGAGCTCTGTGTGCAAACAGGAAATGAATGCCAACTTGGTCTCAGGGTCTTTCTCTACACTTTGAAACCCCTCACACCATCTGCCCAGAGAGATATTTGAATTGAAGGATTAAGAAATCAGAAATTAGTAATCTAATTAATCAAGGACTCAGAATTCCGGGCTTTATGCTGATTTTGGCTTTGGGGCTGATAAGAAGCTGAAAAGCACAATCGTAAGGGGCTTAATAGTTCCTGTATTTGTAATGTAAACAAAGCATAGTAACTCTTACTTAAAACCCTCTTGTAAAGATAAATGGGAATATTTTCAAACTTTTAGATTCACTGCTTTAAAAAAGGTAAATGCACAACAGAAGAGCAAGTATTCTGTTATTTTAAGCATTAGTAATACTGGGCTTTGTATTTACTCCATGGACCATGCAATTTGAATTTAGTTTGTAACAAGGTAGTGTGGGGAAGACATAAGAACATAAAACACATGACCATGTATGTGATATATGAGGAGGCTATATAATCTAATGCTAAAAAGCAGGAGCTCTGGAATCAGTATTGGGCTTCTAATCTTGAGTGACCTCCTTCTAATAAGGGACCCTGGCAAATCACTGAACCTCTGCCTCTGTATTTTAGTTTTCTAAACTCTAAAATGAGGAAAATAATAGCAATTTAGGATTGCTGTGAAGCTAAACTGAACAATAGGTGCACTTAATGTGTGCTCAACAAATGCTTGTTAATATTACTGACTCCCTCTGCATTTTAATTGTTTTTCTTGCCTCTAAATTTCTTGGAAAACTTACTACTTAGATTTAGAATTTAAGAGTTATATAATAATAGCACCACATCTTATAGGTTTGATCTCTGGCCTTTAGAAATTCTAGTTTTAAAGAACTTATGCCTATACTTTGATTCTAGAAGGCTAAAATAATTAAAAATTACAAACTGAATTAGTACCATCTGTCAAAAATACTATCTCAGTAGACAAACAAATTGGAATAGAAATGAAAAATGCCTGACTCTTCCACAGACACTGTAAGGCGATTCCTCTTGGAAATCTCCTAAATTCTTGCTGATTTTTGCTTTTATTCGTGCCCAATACTCTAAATTCACAGATACTCAGTCTTAGGGCAAGGCAGAGTACTACTCATATTTTATGCTGTGGTTTTATCAACATTAAAAGTAAGTGGCTATGGCTTGAATGCTGCAGCATGCCCCTCCACCAGTCTCACACACTGAAACCCAATCCCCATGTGATGGTATTAGGAGATGGACTTTCAGAGGTGATTACAAAGGCAGAGCTCTCAGGAATGCAATTAGTGCTCTTACAAAAGAGGCTCAAATGAGTTAGTTTGCTTCTTCCACCACCTGAGGATATGGTGCAAAGGTGCCACCTAATGAGAACAGCAATGAGACAGAGGTCTTTACCAGATACTGGGAGTGTTGCATCTGCTAGCATTTTGTTCTTGGACTTAATGCCCCTGCCACCCAGAATTTGTGATTAATAAATTTCTGTTATTTATAAGTCACTTGGTTTATGGCATTTTGTTACAGTAGCCCAGACAAAGGCAGTAAGGAAATATAGATTGAATTATTTTTTTGAGAAGAAAGTATCTCCACGTCTAGCAGTGTGTCTTATACATCTTATATATGATAGGTATGTAATGGAAAGAACAAAACCACCAATACTACTCTTATTGCAGGGATCTCCTCTAAGAATTTAATTAGCTGGGCCATTAAAGTGCCTCTTTACATTTTCTCCAGATCTTAACATAGCTAAGGGAGTGGCCACTAGGAAGAATGTAGCTTAGCAATTTCTTATGACAAGCAGGGCAAAGGAATACAGTGCTGATATAGGACAGGGGTTGAATGAGAGACATGAATACCATTCTGTATAGTGTGGATTGCTAACATCTGTTTGAAAAGAAGCCATGCTAATTATGGTGCTGGTAAGGAACATGTATTTCTTTCTTGTACTGAGCTGATATTGTATACTCTCTGAAAACTAACATTTGATCCTTGAAGTAGGAAGGTAGTAAATAAGAGGATATGTAGTTAAGTGACCAGGGATGGTGAGATAGCAGTATCGAGCAAGTATCTGCTGAGAAATTGTAGGAATGACTCACCTTGATGAAAGGACAAGAAGGGTGCCTATGTCTATATTACCTAGATTTGAGAAATAAAAAATGCCATCATGAACAATACTGGTGTAAAGAACAGACATGGGAAAATGAATGCTTTGGTGTTAGATAGATAGCTGTAGCTAAAGGGTGGAGTTTCTCACACGGAGAGTCATCTATTAGCAATAATAAGGAAAAGGAATCCTTGCATAAAGGCACAGGCCTGATGCCAAGGTTAGGACCCCTTGAGTGGTACTTAACTTCTTCAGTACTTTTCCATCAGATTCTAGGTACATCCCTGTTAAATCAAAGGCATCAACACTCTTTGCAACAAAATCCGGTCCACACAACATTAATATGCACATCACCCAGGATGTAATCCAAACTATTTGACATATGAAGAACTCAGAAAATGTGATACATTCTGAAAGGAAAAGAGGCCAACTTTTAGGAGATCATGATGATGGAGTAGGCAAAGAAGAACTTTAAAGTAGCTACCATAAACATGATCAGTTAACTAGAAGGAAAATACGCTCACAATGAATGAAAAGACAGGCAAATTCAGTAGAGAGAGAGAGAAAAAGAAGTTAAAAACTGAAAAATACAATAGCTAAAATAAAAATTATATTCAATACTAGAATGGAGATGCCCAAGAAAAGAGAGGATAAACTTGAAGATATATCAATAGAAAACATTTAATTTACACAGGAAGTAAAGACTAGGAAAAAAAAGTTACCCCAGAAACTTATGGTATAATTTCAAAAGCTCTAACATATGGATAATGGATTCTAAAAGAGTCAGACAGACAGAATGGAACTGAGAAAATAACACTATAAATGTTCCAAATACAAAAATGTATAGATTTAGGAAGTTTATGGAACTCTAATTCAAATAAAATTGGGTGATTAGGTATGTCACAGTCATACTGATGGAAGATAAAGATAAAATCTCTATCTTATACAGGAGATGGATACTTACAATGAAAAGGTCTTATAACATTTGTAGGCCATAGGCAATGGATAACAACTTTAAAGTGGAAGAGGGAAACGAGATTAGCTTAAATACTGTGTCTAACAAAAATATTCTTTAAGAATACAAATACATTTACAGAAAAAGGAAAACTAAAAGGTAAGTCACCACTGAACCAGCATTATGAGAAATACTAAATGTTTTTCAGTCTAAAAAGAAATGAAGCCAGTAGGGAATTCAGATGTTCAGAAATGAAAAAATAGCCAGGTGTGGTGGCACATGTCTGTAATACCAGCACTCAGGAGCCTGAGGCATGAGGATCATTACAACTTTGAGACCAGCCTGGGCTATAGAGACCTCAAGGCCAGCCTGAACTGCATAGCAAGACCCTGTTTCAAAAAGATTAAAAATAAATACATAAATAGCAAAAATATGAAAATTAGATATCTTTTCTAATTCTTTATAATACATTCTGTTTAAAGTGATACTGCCTAATAGAAATATGTGAACCACAATAACTTAAAATTTTCTACAGACACATCAAAAAAGTTAAAAAGATTAATTTTAATGAAAAATATATGAAATATAGCCATGAGTCCTACATGCAATTGATGTAAATTAGATGTTTTATTTTTTAAGTCTTTCATATCTAGCATGTATTTTATACATCCTACAAGTCTTAATGAAGAAAAAGCACATTTTAAGTGCTCGAATGCCACTTTTGGGCAGTGTATACCATTGTTTTGTGGGGTTTATAATGCATGGAAATTTAACACATATACAAATATATCAAAGGACAGTGGGGAGGGGGTCTGCAAAGTTTCCATAGTCTACATAAGGTTTATAATATTAAGTATACTGTAAAAAGATAATATATAATTCTTAGAGCAGCCACTAAAAAATTAATGCAAAGAAAAATAGTTTAAAAAACCATTAAAATTAAATTCTAAATTTTTTTTTAAATCCAGAGGACAATAAGGAGAAACAGCAAAACAAAGGCAAGAGAAGCAAAACAAATGATAATTTCTTAGGTTTAAAACCAACCACTGCAAAACACACATTCATTTCAAATGCACATGGTACACTGACCAAGAGAAAACCGTATTTTAGGTCATAAAGTCAAGATCAGAATGAGGATAAAAACCACTCCTACTGCTATATTTTGCCCTCCTTTCTTAAAAACAACCCTCCTCCAACCCTCACAAACCCCTCCCCCCAAAAAAAGGTAAAAAACACTATTCTTTCCCCAAAGGTGAGAGAAGTGATGCTTTATTTAGATTATAGGTGCTCAATAAATGTTCACAAATTGCTAAACAAATAAATGAATGCATATTTTAAGATTGTGTGACTGCACATAATCTTTAAGAGCATTGAAAATTAAAGGTAATTGAGAATGAGAGTATTTAAACATTCAATATAGTTTCTGAAAAATCTGACAGGATTTATTTAAATCTGTATTTAGGGATTTAATCATGATTATTCAAATACTTTATTATTCTATTATACTTCTTAGGTTGTTTCCTTTTTGAAACCACTTTTCTACATTTCCATTAACTTGATTTTAAGGCTGAAACACTGAAGTCCCTAAGGAAAAGAGAAAGCTCAGACTCAATACCCAAACCAACTCTAAATCCATCACACTATATTTGTATATTGGAGTTTGATTTAAATACATTAATGTATGCGAATTTGCAATGTGTCTAAGCTGTAGTTGCTATAGAAACCATGACTCTGAGTTTCCTTTTAAGTTTTGTAAGTGCTTGCACATAAAAACTGATCTCCCTAGACAGCTATCTCAAGTTGCAGATATGGCTCATGACAATAAATTTATAAATATCATAATTCACAATGATGTGTGCATTTAACAGATATCTATCATTATGAAAATGCACTTTAATGCATTCCCCTGGTTAGTAGATCAAACACAATTCAAGATGCAATTTCTCAGAATCAAATTTACCTGGAAGCCATCTACCTTATATGATACCTCTGCTTGTGCTACAGTTGATTAAAGTACAGGGAGTTATCCAACTACACACAGACACCAAACTACTGTATGGCTTCTCTGATCCATAGAAGAAAAAGTTTTATCTGCATTGAAATGGCAGAAACACTAGCACCTTCTCACAAAAACAGAATGTACCAAATATGTGGCATGTTATGTATTTTATACATAAGCAAATCTCTGTAGGTGAGTGGCTATTTAAGCACTCTGGATGATGTAAAAGCACATTTTTTTTTTTGCTAATATAAACAATGTCCTCTCAATTATTATCATATGAATAATCCATTCCACAACCACTTTTTCCACTCTAATCTATTCCCTCTCTTATAAAAGATAATCTGGAGCTACCATTTTCTGCTCTTAATGTGTAACAGGGCATGCAAGTTAATTTTAATATTAGCCAAGGGAAATATTGGGGGAAGATAAATCCACTGAAAAATGAATCACTTTTTCCAAAGCCAAAACCAAAACCAAAATAAAATAAAATAAAATGAAATAAAGAAAAGATTGAAAACTATCTTCTATTTTTGATTGTACCAGCCACTGCTTGTTTCCACTAATGCAGATAATTAGGAATGATGAACTCTTACAGAGATTAGAATTACTCTAACCCTATATATCTCATCATGTACTAAATTAAAATCAAAATGGTTCAAAAATCTAAATGTCAAAACAGAAACAATCTGCTGGAAAATAAAATAGGTAAAACTCTTGAAGTCATAGGTAAGGACTTTTTTGAACAGAACCCTCCCCGACACAAGAAAAAGTGCCAAGAATCAACAAAGGAGATCATATCAAATTAAAAAGCTTCCGCACAGCAAAGGAAACCACAGAGTGAAGAGACCACCTAGAGAATGGAGAAAAAAGTTTTGCCAGCTGTTGCTCACAGAACTAATATCTAGAATATATAAAGAACTCAAAAAAAATCATACTTCCACCAAAAAATAAAAATAAAAAATAAAAAGCCCAACCATAAAATAGGCAACTGAAACGAATAGATACTTCTCAGAAGAAACACAAATAGCCAAAAAATACATGAAGAAATGCTCGACAGTGCTGGTCATTTGAGAAATGCAAATTAAAACAACACTGAGATTTCACTTCACCCCAGAAAGAATGGCCATCATCAAGAAACCAAGTAACAAATGCTGGTGAAGCTGCAGGGATAAAGGAACCCTTTGACATTGTTGATGGGAATGTAAATTAATATCACCACTGTGGAAATCAGTATAGAGACTCCCTAAAAAATTAGAAACAGAAATTCCAATTGACCCAGATTATTGCTATATAATGATACATGAATACCAATGTTTATAGCAGCACAATTCATAACACCTAAGTCTTGAAAGGGGTCTAATGGATAAAGAAAAAGTGGTATCTACACACAACAGAGTATTACTCTAACATAAAAAAGAATGAACTTGAGTCATTTGTATGAAAACAGAGCACCTTAGGAACATGTTAAATAAAACAAATCAGACACACAAGCTTGGATATCATATGGTTTCTTTTATGAGAAATCCAAAATATAAATAGAAAGCAAAATAGAAGAAAATAGGGAGTAGGGGCATAGATCTTTTCCAAATAGGAAGGAAAGCAAGAGAGGGAGGGAAAGAGGATGAAAAAACGAATTGAGATGTGCTATGTCCATGGTGCACAGTCAGTATGCAATGCAAACATTTACTATGAAAAAATAAAAGACTGGAAAAAATATTACTTGACCTAGTATGACTGTGAGATAAATGTGAGTTTCCTAGAGAAATGACGCTTATCAAGCACTTTAATTTATACTAAACTGTGAATAGACAAAATCAAGACTTGTGTAAGAAATGTGACCTTGTGTGGTTTCAGACCACAGGAAGGGATATCAGCAGCAAGACTATAAAAATAGTTCATGGAGGAACTAGTTCAGAGTCAAAACCATAAATACAGAATTATAATAGAATTCTAAGAATTAGATGGGATTTAAGAGACCTATTGGGTCACAGACACACAAAGGGCAAGTAGGGCATGGACCTATTTGATCTTCAGGTAAAGATCTCAGGATACTAAGCTCTTTAGTAAGATTTTAAGATTTTTGGCTCTACTTTTACCGATGTTTGCATTTTCTTGGTATCTAGGTACCCCTGTCCTAGTAAGTTATGTGCTGAGAAACACAACCCTGTGTTTATTATAGTTATGTCTAAATCAAGAAAGAGTAAGTACCTTAGAAACTCACAAGTAAAGTGCATGAATTTTATAGCACTTTTACAACACCTATTCTGACATTTTGGCTTACATTTTCTTGGCTGTGTTCCCAATATCTGGAAACAGGACTTCAAGAAAAATAAGGTCTTAATGAATATACAGAAGCCTTTCTCCTATTGTATTTTTTAACAATAATTTTCTACATGTGATGTGTACTTTGCTATGATTTTTCCCCAGTATAATTTTACTACCTCACAATATCAAATCATTAGAACATTTTATTTAAAAGGTTAATTTGACTCCTGAAGACATTCTTTCTCCCTGATTAAGACTAACTTTGATCAAACTTGGTCTAAGTTATCAGAAACAGTCTTAGGAACTGCTGCCTTCTGCAACGTGAAAAACTAAAGTTATTTTCTGTTGATTTTAATGTGTTTCTTGAGCTTTGTCATCTGAGAGGTAAAGCTCTGAAAAATATGTATTTCTCTGTCAGGTTCAGGGACATTCTATCAAAAAGGCAACAAGTTTTCTCTATGGCTTTTGGGAAAGACGGATGAGGAAATTCCTAGAAAACAAGGCCAAGGCAGCATGATGATAGTTGTGCTTAGCAAAGTAGGAACAAAGTTTAAAAGAAATTAAGGAGAAATGGAATTGTAGAAGAAAAACATTCTGAGGTCTGTTCAATTTCATTACTAAAAACTTGAAAAAATGGCAGTTGAGTTTCAAGACCAGTGTGTCTATCACTAACATCCATAGAAAATGACATTAAGATGAGAAATACCAGTCACCCCTGGTCTTCTCACCTTCTTGTCCTCCCACTTGATGTGCCTCTTGAATTCCACTCTGGGGAAGACACACCACCCTCTTCTCCAGTCTAGCTTTTAGACTGATGAAAATTACTGACCAAAGTAGGTGGCTACTTAGATCACACGAAATTTTGTTTCCCACACTCCTTATGGTTTAATTTTTATTTAATCTCTCCTATTGCTTCTGCTCCAGAAAAATGAATTTTCCTTTTCCTTTCACTCCTTTGTGCCTTTGGCATCACTTTCTCCTTCCAGCTTCAAGTTCATGACTACACAATTTCTCCTCTTTTTCCTATTTTCAACTATTTCTTCTTCTTGGATCTTTCTCCCATCCTGCAAACCTGATCATTTTACCTTATTCTTAAAATTAACAAAAAGATCAAGAAGAAAGAATACCATTCTCTGAATCTTCCTGAAACTGCTATCAGGTTTTTTTTCCCCTACACCAACCCATTGTTTATATTTTCCTTAATTTTTTTTTCTTCAAAAGTGTCCTATACTTAACCACCTCACTTCCACAGCCCATATGACCTCGCTGGCTTGCTGCAACCCTGGCCTAAGCACTCAGCATCTTAATGGACCAATTCTCCGAAGGACTATTAATCACCTCGTAGGAGTCAGATCTCCTTGGTCTATTTACCCACTACGTTCTATTTGATATTAATATGCAGAACTGTGGAGGACCATCTTTCTAAAATTTCTCACTTCTATCACATTGAACTCTCCTGGTTTTCTTGATGATCATCATTTTCTCAGTTTCCTCTTCCTGTTCCCCCTTTGCATGTACCTGTACATATTCCCCAAAACCGTGCTTAGTTTCTTAGTGTACAGCTCATCATTCTATAGTTCCACGACTGGACTTCGATAGTCTCCATTTCTATTGTTTGATTCATTTTTTTTTTTCCTTAGGAGTAGGAAGAATTTGAGAGAAAGAAAGCTTTTGTCTGAGAGGAACAGAAGGGGGCCCAGAAAACGGGGTGCTCACCAACCCTGCTTCTCAAGGGTGTTTACTGAGCAAAGCCTGAGGGCAGACTTATGGTGGGACAGAATTATAAAATCACAAGTATAGTCACTTAGGTAATATTGATTGAATGGCAAATCATAGGATGGGTGTGAGGTGGGACAAAACTATGGTCAACCAATAAGTATACAACAAGTATAGTTGCTAAGGTAATATTGATTAAATGGGGATCAAATTGTCCAATTCATTCTTTAACCCTACACTTGTTCTATCATTCTGCTAAATGATTTCCAGGTAGAATATTACATTTATATCTAGATTTCCCCCCCAAAGCCTCATGTGTTCATAGGTGGGACTTTGGGGAGGGGAATGGATGAGGGGGGTTACCATACTTCTCAGTGAATTAGTCCACTGATGAGTTTATAGCTAAACGTGATTTACGTAAATTGCCTGTTTAGATCTCTTCTTACAAAGGAATCTCAAACTCAGTTTGTTCAAAGCAAAGTTAGGATTTCTTCGCAAGTCCTTTTCTTTGAGGATTTTCTGAACAACACTCTCCTCCTTCCAGGTGTGTGAGACAAGTCAAGAAGTCAAAGGAAAAAAAAAAGTTACACTTGATGCCTCCCTTCTCTTTCACCCAGTATCCATTCATTACCAACATTCAATTTATTTTACCCCCTAAATATCTTTCAGAGTGGTCTAGTCCTCTTCTTTTACATTACCTGTTTTAATCCAGACAAATACAAATTCATCTAAAATCCTAGTAAATATGCATATTTCATATATATATATACACACACACACACATATGTAGTTTTTAAAAAATATCAAATTTCATGGTCTCAGTTTACCTTGAATACAGCCATCAATACCAAAATAAGGGTACAAAAAAGTCTTAACAATAAGGAAAAGTATGATTACAAAGCTATTACTACCATGAAAGTATTGTTAACCATTTCTAATCTATTCTGATAGAAGGTTGGGCAGAATAAGCATAAGCTACTTATATTACAAGTTTGACAGTGGGTACCACACTTGGGGTGGAGGCAAATGGTTTCTGAGGATATTAATGCTTAAATGTCCAAAACCCAACTGGTATTTACAATAATGACCTAATTTTACAAGCACACATTTTGCTTGGTGCAACCTGCTTTTTATGGGAAGATGTATAGTTTAGAAAGGTTTCTATCCAGAAGAGTATAAAATATTTTAAACTTCCAGGTATGTACCCTCAACGACTCACTTTTGGAAGAGGGTAAATAAATGAGGTGTTGCTTTACATTATCACATAAATATTGACACCACCTCTACAGATGGCAGGATGTACTGTTTCCTGCGAAGGATTACAGATGATCCTCATGTAACAACATAAATGTGTCTGATTTATTTCACTTAACACTGTGGTCTCGAGGTGCATCCATTTTCCTACAAATGACCCAAGTTGAGAGGATAAACTCTTAGAAGGATTACAGCTAGTAGAGTCTTTACTGCCAGCACTGAAGCAGCAAAAATACTTCGGTCAAAATCAAGAGATTACTTGAAATTTCTCTGCAAAAAAAATAGACAAATCTATCCCTGAAGGATTATTTTAACACCCTGCTCCAATGACATAACAAACCTATCTCTGCCATTTAATAGCTTAAATTGAGACTGTCATATTTATGACAAATTGATCACAGAAAGATAAATGTGGCCAGACAGACACAATAATAAAAACCACCCAAGTCCCTAAAATACTGACTGCTGTGAAGAATCACTCACAAACACAGGGTGAGGCACAAGAGGGTCTGAGCAATTTTCTGAGTGACTCCACAATTTCATGGTGACAGTACCTGCAGTGGGGGAGTTTGCGTGGTGTGACTTCTTGGGTAGGTTGAAGATCTGTTCACCAGGGTCAGGGGGAGGAATTGCATCTTGGCCTTGTCGAGCCTCAACCGGATCATACTCCTTCCCATCATAGTTTGCATCATAGAATTTCTTAAACCACTGAATAAAATCCAGGTTGTCCTGGAAACGCCCTTTCACTAGCTTCTCCACTGGAATTACCTAGGACATAAAATCACCATGTGAGTCAGAAACCCAGGCTTGCTGGTATTTAATACAACTGAAGTGTCCCCTAAATATGAGTATTTCCTACTTACCTGCAATTCATGACCACTGACATCTCCCCAGTTGCTTAGCCAGCTATACAATTAACATAATTTTTCATCATATTAAAGAAGAACTTAACCAAGACACGGTTCTCCTATAATATTTAATACTTCTGAGCAAACTAGACAAGGAATGACCTTAGCTGTCAAGAGGGGCTGGTCTTCCCTTACAGGAACTTGTCAAAGAATTGCTGCACAAAAACATGGGCTTGGGATGCTGTGTTGTTTCAAAACTGATGAGCTTTCCTATTTTTCTTTGTAACATTTTGCCCAGTTATATGGGACACCTTTTTGTAAAAGTTAGTATGTGTTCACTACGGGAAGTTTCTACATGTACAAAACACATCTTAATTCTTTTTCCCCCTCTCCCTTCATCTCTTTTGTCTTTATTTTGTCCCCTTTCCTTACTGCAAAAAATCTACCTCCCTGTTTCCGATTATCTATCTTTTTATATCTGTTTATTTATAATTTGGGCTTCTCACAAGAGAAACCATGTGATATTTAAACTTGTGTGTCTTATTTATTTCTCTTAACACTGCGATCTCAGGGTGCATCCATTTTCCTGCAAATGACTCAAGTTGATGGGATAAACTCTTAAAAGGATTACAGCTAGTAGAGGGTACAAATGAAAAAACTCAAGCAAAAAATGGATACCAACCGACTGGTTCATTTTAAACAAAATGAGCTTTCCCAGAGCCCATTTATAACGTAGAAAGCACTATGTAAAAGACTAACAATACAGGCCCCGTAACCCATGGGCTCCTAAGGAGTGTGGGGGAAACACCGCCAGGTGCAGAGCAAGGGAGGCGGCGGCTGCTGACGGTGCGAGTCACAGGAGGCCCCAGGCAGCTTCCGGGATAGGAAGCTCAGCTTTTCACGCCTTTCCTACCACCACCTAGAGTCCACCAGTATTCCTCATACTGCCCTTACAGGAACTCATAGCATTATACTAAGGAAAAAGCAGAGCTTGATTGTTAAGTTCTATTTCAGTGGGTTACTGCCCTTTAAGGACTGTGGAAAGGTACTGAGGCCTCTGAATTGAACCTTTTACTTCCTATAGCTCTGGGCAGAAATACTAGATGAAGGGGAACCACAATACAGTGACAAAACTAAGGGGTGAGTCAGACTCTGTGTGTGTGTGTGTGTTTACATGTGATTCAGAGAAACCTAGGTCTCAAAGCATGTGGCTTCACTGTGTAACAGTATGAACAGAAACTATACAAATTAAATTTTCAGCAAGGCTTGGTCTTCTGAGGAGCTATATGCCATTCATATTCTAAAAATGTACCAATAAGACATTAAAAATACTGAAAGCCCTTAATCATCAACAATGGTTTGAAAGGAAAAAGTGACTGATGTGTTTTTGGCCATCCAATAACTAAATCAGTAATGAAATTCGCAAAAGGGCTTTCTTTACAGCTGAACTGGAAACTGAACAAGTACAGAACAAAATAAACGGAAGCAAACTGTTAGAGAACACATTTTTTGTGAAGACTCCTCTGATACTCGACACCTCAGCACTGATATTTCCCTCCTCTCACTTCCCTTTAACTCTCATGGGGAAGAATTTCTGCTACATACACAGCTAACTAATTTTTCATTGTACCGGTTACTTTTATGTCTTTGGAGTTTTAAACGTTTGTTTATGTGCTCATTTATTAGAAAATGATCTCTCAGAGAACACAGCCTTTGAATGAACATATACTATTGTACCTTCTCTACTGCCAGACTGTGAGAATTGGTAGTTTTAGATGATGGTGGGATCTTACTAGTTAAAATAAGGTTCTTACTTATGTTGACTCAATCTTGCATTCTGTCAAAAATGAAAGTTTCAGGGACTTTCTGAGCAAGACAGCAAAACTTTGCACAAAATCTTTTGAGATATTGTTGGGCTATGACAGACATAATGGATACATCACACTGTCGCTCAGAGGACTTCTGGGTGCAAAGATGGCTTAGGAAAGCGACAGAGACTAACAAAGGCCATAAAGGCCAGGCCACTGCAAGAACTTTCTTCAACATTAACAACTTCATCCATTCTCTACGCATTCACTTCTAGAAACATGGAGCCCATTAATATGATATATAGCAAATTCCATTAATAAATCTTGGACATGTGTTTTTCCTTATTGTAGAACTATGAATAGAAAAATGAACAAAAAAGACACAAATGGAACTGTTAACTTAGTAGAGCCAGGAGAATCTATATAGCTTTGCTTCTGAAAATATACGAGAAGACCTAATGGGAAGTTAGCCACAGAAAAAAAGATATAAAGTAAGTTGAAAAGGATCTGAAAGGTTAAAATGTTAAAGATAATGTATATTTTGAAATAAAAATTCTGAGAACATAAGAAGTGGGATTTTCTTAATAGTCTGATAAGAACGTTTTTACTTAAGGTGACATTACTTGAATTAAGTTTTAAAAATATGTAATTTATCAAACTCTTAAATTTAACCTCAATCTCTTATAATCTTTTATAATCCAGTATTTATTTTCTATTGCTATAGCCTATTTATTATTATCTATTCAAATAAAAATTCATTTCTTACCCAGGTGTGGTGACACATGGCTATAATCCCAGCACTTAGAAGGCTGAGGTAGGAGGATCACTGTGAGTTTGAGGCCAGCCTAGACCATACAGCAAGACCCTCTCTCAAAAAAACAAAACAAAGCGGGGCATGATGGTGCACACCTTTAATCCCAGCACTTGGGAGGCTGAGGTAGGTGGGGTTGGCTTGGGCTACAACATGAGCAAGGCCAGCCTGAACTACATAGTGCGACCCTGCCTTGAAAAAAATAGGGCCGGGAGTTTGGCTCAGTGGCTTAAGCGCCTGCTTGGCAGGTGCAAGGTTGTGAGTTTGATCTCCTGTACCGACAAAATAAATAAATAAATAAATAATTTCTTTCCAAGTTTAATCATTCTAAGAAATATCATGAATGAGAAATATGAATTAAATATGTATTTTAATAGTAGTAAACATACAGAAAGAGACTGAAAGGATTTAAGCAATAGTTCTTCATGGGGGAAAAAGGAACTCTAATACTTAACTCCATTTGTATCACTCTAGGACAAAATTATAATAATTCAAAGGGAAAAACATATAATGTATGGATACTGAGAATCTGAAGACATATACTATGCTGGGTGCTTTTACATGTGTTCCTTTATTTCAACTTTATAATCACAGGTAAGGGCTTTCCATCCCAGATTTACAGATGGATGAGCTTAGACTCAATGACTTTAAATTACTTGCTGAAGCTGTGGAACTGGGATTCAAACTCATGCTATTTCCATGATAATGTGGTATTTTCCCAAAGAAACAAAATATACAAAAAACTACAGAGGCATCTGGAAAACATAAAAATTTCTCATCTGCAATGCTAAAACACAAAGACAACATTTTAACATTTGTGATTCCTATTATAGTTTTTAGTCTAATGGCTGTAAGTTTAGACAATCTCTTGAAATAAAAACTCACTCAAATATGGGAAGTAGGTTTGATGCTTTATGCTATGTATAGATCCCAACTTGCTGAGATATCAATATCCTGCTGATATGTTCCTAGGGTTTTTTTTTTTTGTTGTTGTTGTTGTTGTTCCCAGATTTGTGCATTCAGTTTGAAAACAATTTTAATAAAAGAATGCATTTTATGGAGGCACAAATGAGTCTCCTACCTTATCGACGTTCATTCGCTTAAATGATGCTTGCAGAAGTTTAAAATTGTGAATATACTCATGCTCCAACTTTGCTTGAAATTTTACTTTCTTCAAACTAATGCAGCCTGGAAAGAGCATGTCCATGAACTGGCAATAGGCTGCTCCTAGAAAGACAAGAAAAGCAATTGTGTGAGTCTTGCTGAACCCAGATGTGACTGAGGATTGCTAGGCAGGAAAGAGATCGTGTTTACAGGCACTGTCATTCATAGCAGAGCCTGCCTGATTGTGTGCATCCCTGTAAACACTGCACATACACCTCCTTGTCCACAGGAGCTAGCAACTGGAGGGAAGGGAAGCAGCACTTGTCTCTTCCCCACTGCTGGCCACTGTGAACTGCACGGCACACACCACAGTATCACCAGGTTCCATTACTGACCAGCTTCTTAGCAGAAGTTCATTTGCTCATGCCATGAAAACCAAGGTAAGCATAATACCAGAGAAAAGGAACATATTTTTTTTCCCCATCTAGATACTACCATATCTGCACCATGTTGTCAACAGAAATGCATTTAAAAAGAAAAAGAACAGAAATATAAACATGAGCTACAAAAGTTTACATGAAATGCATTGCTCAAAATATGTACATATGCTCAAGACATTCAGTATCCATCTTGCAAAATAACAGGTAAAAACTATCACTAAGCTGTCTAATACCAAACACAGCTGCGTACCAATGTAACTGTGATCTGGAACAATGGGGTTCCCATATTAACATGAAGGATGAAGACAGGGACACTGCAACACTTAATGAAGTTCAGAGTCAAACTGTTCATGACTGAGAAACATGACAGAAATGCGCAATGAATCCCCTTGAAGAAATGGTCATAAGACAAGGTGTCTGCTCCCCACTCCCCCACCATTTGAACTCTTAGAACATAATGATTTCATGAAAATCACAATGTTTAGTAAAAGAAATTCAAAGCCAGAAATTTTTTTTCCACAAGAAAAGTAACTGAGTGGCAAGAATGGAAACCAGCAGCCATTTTTAAAATTGTTTGCTGTCTTTGGATCTTTTGGTCTGTTTCTAGAATGTGCAGTGATCAGTTTTTCTAGAACACAAAGGGCCTCCCTCATCCTTTAGTATTAAGGCTTCCATGAAATGCCTTTCCTTCCAGGTGGGCAAGTCATCATCTTTACACAGGAAGGGCCCACTCTGTCTCTTATGCCAAATAGACATGGAACACCCTTTACTGAGGCAGGAATTCCAGTTAAGAGGGAACAAAAACCCTGGGACTAGGGGTTGTAGAACAGAAAATGTTGAGGGAACTCACATTTTGAAGGAAATAGTAGAAGGTGAGGAAATATAGACCATCATAAAATCTTCAGAGTCCCTACATCTCGCTTCTGCTTAAAAGCCAATACGCTAATACTAGCTAGTGACTTCCTCATCAAGATGGATTCTCTTAAAAACAAGACAAAATATATCAAACCAAAACCAAAAACACAGTGGAGGGTACTTAAGAGGAATAGCATGATTATGGGGGAATTCTTAGTCATCATTTAGTTCTTTTTGAAGTGCCACAAAGTGTAGTAAATTCCAATAGCTACCTTAACATTGTTTTTACATACCATTGTCTCATTACCTGTTCTGTAAATTTATTTTCATTTTTGCAGAGTTTAGCATAAAATTTACTCATGGAGACCCAGATACGACTCACAAACTAAATCACTTATATTTAAAAACAAATAACTTTCGAAAAAAAATCTTCCATTTGGAGAGAGCACAAAGGGAAAAAAATCACCTTTAGTGTTTCATCCAAGAGATAACCACTAATTATATTCTGGTATATGTCATTTTAACCCTTTTTTTTAGTATATTTTTCTTCTTAAAAAGATAAAAATATCATATTTTATTTATTTTTATGTACACTTTGGCTTTAACTATGAGTCCCTTTCTGGGTCATATTTTCGACCAGTACATGTGTGTAGGGCATAATCCACCAATATTTTTAATAACCTTCTGATACTTAGCAACTTCTCTAAACCTAGATTGCATCAATATTCACATGTAGTTTCTTTAAGTACTTTTAAGATCTCAAGTTTTACATTTAAATTCTGAATCCATGTGGAATTTATTTTGGTCTATGATATAAAGTATGGTTCTAATTTTAGTCATTCCAAATGTTAGTGGAAATCTGCCGTTCTTGGCTTCCCTCCATTTGGACAGTTTCCTACCTAGGGAGATGCTACAGGCCTTTACCTCCCACCACAGCAGCTGAAGGTGTGCAGCCCTCCCTAGTGACTCTAGCAATAAGGGTACAGGCCTACGACCAGAGTTCTGCCTTGGATGTTCCTGCCCAGGTCTTGAAGTGGCAGGAGTGACAGAAATACGTTAGAGCTTAGTCACAGCAGCAGTAATGGAACTACAGGCCCCAGCAGCAACAGCAGTACGGGAGCGCCCTGGCCATACTATTTCTGTGGCACAACAGAAGTTACGTGCCCAGCTCCTTAGCATCCTTTGGTTCCTTCACCTTCTGAGGTTGGCTTCCTACTGATTCTGAATTACTCAGTATCTTTCCTGGAAATTCCTCTTCTGCTTAAACTTGCCAAGATTAACTTCAGTTATTTTCAACTCAATATGCCAGCTGATAAAGTCAGGTACGTGCTGAACATCAACATTTCATAGGTAATCTACATTTTCCCTGCTGACAAGGAGCACTATTTTTACTGTCCTATATATTACTTTCCTACAATGCATGGTTACATCTCTTTCAGACATTTTTTGGTCTGTCTCCATGATGGTTTTATACTCTCAGTTCTGTAACTCTATACTATGTTTTGCTACCTGTGGGATAATTTTTCTCTCCTCCTCGAAATTTTCTTATATTTTATCGTGAATTTATTCTTTCCATTATATTTGTTATTCACAGCACATGAAAAATAATAGCTTTTTAAAAACAGAAGTCATTTTGCTATTTAATAATTGCATTACTAAGATATAATTCATACAACACAAAGTTCAACCTTTTAAAGTCTATAGTTAATAAAGTCACAGAAGTGTATATCCATTATTGCTATCTAATTCTAGAAGATTTTCATGACCACAGAAAGAAACTATATACCCATTAACAACACTTTCTATATTCTCTCCTTCCCCAGGCCCTGGTAACCAGTAATCTATTTCCTGTCTGTCTGTATTTACCTATTCTATGCATTTTATATAAATAGAATTATACAATATGTGGCCATTGTACTTGGTTTCTTCTATTCAGAAAAAAATCTGTTCAAGATTCACCAGTGTAGTAGCATGTGTCAGAATTTCATTCATTTTTATAGCTGAATACTCATCGTATAAATATACCACATTTTATTGAGTCAATCAACAATTGGTGGACACCTGGGATGTTTTCAATTTTGGACTATTTTGAACATACCACTATGAACATTTGTGTACAAGTTCTTGTACAGATGTTTGTTTTTGATTCTCTCAGCTATATACGTAGAAGTGGAGCTACTAGGTTCCATGTTAAACACTTTGAAGAATTGCCAAACTGTTTTCCAAAGCAGGTACACCATTTTACTTTCCTACCAGCAATGGATGAAGACTTTTATTTTCCACATCTTTGCCAACACCTGTGATTGTCTGTTACTTTGATTTTAGCTACCCTAGTGGGCGTGACATGGTGCTTCAAAGTATTTCTGGGTTGTTTTCCCGAATAACTAATGATGCTTTGTCACGTGCTTTTGGCCATTTATATACCTTCTTTGTCTCTGCAAATGCAAGTATGTCTGTGCAAATCCTTTACCCATTTTTAAAAGTTGAGTTGCTTTTTTATTGCTGAGTTGTAAGAATTCTTTTCATCTTCTATATGCAATTCCCTTATCAATATATGATTTACAAATATTCTCTCCAATTTTCATGGTAAGTCAGCTAACATAATTCCATGCAATGAGGTCTTTCCCAAATTTAAGTCTGTCTTTGAGTCAAAGACAGACTCTCAGGAAGCCAACATTCCAAGAATGTGTTAAAACTGCAACTCTGATCACTATTTTTATTGCACTTTTACATACTAAAGAGGTTGAAAACAAAAAAGTGCCACAAATATTCTCTCATCTACAGATTAACTTTCTTAATGGTATCCTTTGAAGTACAAGTTAATTTTGAATAAATCCAACTTATCTAAATTTTCTTTTGTCATTTGTGTTTTTACTGTCATAGACAAACCACTGTCTAATCCAAGGTCATAATTTACACTTCTGCTTTGTTTGAAAAGTTGTACAGTTTTTTTACATTATGTCTGTGATCCATTTTTTCATTAATTATTCTGTATAAAGTTGAGCCCAACTTCATCATTTGCATGTGAGTACTGTTATTCCCTATCTCCATTTAATTGTCTTGGCAGTCTTGTGCATCACACATTAGTTTTTCCAATAACTGACATTGTCCATGAGTATTTAGATGCTGGAGTCAAAGGAATTCTTGACTCTCAGGGTCATGTTGAAGGCTTGTTGCTGTTCCCTAAGGTATGCATATTTGGGCACTTTCACCTTGGGTTTTCTGAAAGGGACACATCTAAGATAGATCATGAAAAGGATACTTTGAAATTAATTGCTTCTACCAAGAACATCTTCAACTATACCAGGGCATAACCAAAACAAGGCTGTTGTATTTTGGTTTCTACCAAAAGTCAACCCTCCATTTGTGCTCTGGATCGTATCTCCTCTCACTTTCTCCGTGAGTGATTTCTGCTAATATCCTCACTCTCTGTAAATTTCCCTCTGTACATATTATTCCTGCAGTATATAAATATACCCTAGTATCAGTTAACTTTGACAAAATCAAGAAGACTTTCCTTGATCCCACATATCTCTGAGCCACTGTACCATTTATTTCCTCCTTTTTGTAGCAAAACTTCCTGACAAAATTGTCTCTGCTTTCATTGTTTTGTCTGCCATCCAATTCAATTCACTAACAATTCAGTTGTCTTCAAAACTTACTATGGTCTGATCAAGGTCACCCATAGATTCCTGATATCAAATCAGTCACTTTTCTTTAGCCTATGCAACTGCTTAAGCTTGAAGTTCTACATTTTCTTCCTTAATTAGACAAAATAGGTGCCAACTAGAAAATGCAAGAATCATTGCCTCTGTCCAGGAAGTCTCAGGCAGTCGCAAATCAAACCTTTGGGTCATTTATATTGCAATACAATAATAATGTGATCTCCATTTTGCATAGATCCTATTTTCACCACATTGTGCCAAAGATACCACTGTTCAGATAATCTCCTGAAAAGAATACCCTGGTATTTTTTGGTAAAACGCAGTCTACTTCCTGGGCCTTCAATACTCTGTGATTAGGTCTCTGTCTACCTCTTCTTTGCCCAGTTTCCCTCATGAAAGTTCTTTTTATTCTGGTTTCCTTTCCACTGTTCTGGAACACTTTAGGTCTGCTCCTGCATTGGACCTTTATGTTATGCTTTGTCTGGAACTTCACATGGCTAGTTCTTCGTTACCACTGAGATCTAGGCTTAGATGTCACCTTTTCAGACAGGCACTCTATTACTATGCCACCTGAAGAGCTCTTCCAGTTACTCCTTATCACTTCATCCTATTTTACATCTAGTATTTCACTGTTAATGCACATGTCGGTTTGTGGTTTATCTTTTATGGAATGTTCAAGAGTGCTTGCACCTTACCTTTCCTTGGTCTCCTTTCTACCTGATCGCTTAATATAGTACCTGACATAAGAAGGTTTCAATAAATGTTGTTAATAAATGAAGGTTGGCACCTTGTAGCAGGTGAATTACAGTAAGGGCTGGCAAACAACAAAATTCTAATTAATGTAACTAAGTTCCAAAACAAGAGGTTGATAAGAAGAGTTGCTGTATATTCTTTTAAAACTAGTGATGGTGGAGTATAGCTAAAAGCAAAACAAAGATGTAAACAAAACCAGAACCACCCTGGAGATCAAATCTGCATAAACACTAACGGTAAGCTTCAGAAGGCAAAACAGAAGACAGTGCACTTAGGTAAAACTAATCCAAATTGGAGGATGCTATAGGTGCCAAGAAGTTGATTATGACACGTCCATCAGCCCAAGGTGTCACTGCAGTACAAAAGTTAGTCAACATGGCTCTGGAAACAGGCAGAAGAAAGGGAAATTATTCTTTCTACAATACATGTTGTATATGCACCTAGAGTCTTATGAATGGTTTCAGTTGTTACACATCAAAAGTGACACAATCGGACCGACAAGTTTGGGAACAGGAATCCAAAATAAACAATTGGGGGCACTATATGAGGAAGGCAGAACAAAAAAATGAATACTTACATGAAAATGATGATGAAAAGTGTGATAAGACAATCCCATTTACACCAGATCCCAAGACTTCAACAATAGAGCAGTATCAAAAAAGTGGACATTTTTATTTTTAAAATTTTTTATTAATATGTCTGCAGTATATGATGATTACATTCATTATGAAAAATGAACTTTTTATTTTTATTTTTTTGTGGTACCAGGGATTGAACTCAAAACCTTGCAGCACTTGCCAGGCAGGCGCTTAAGCCACTGAGCCAAACTCCTGGCCTGAAAAATGAACTTTTTAAAAGGAAAATTTTGGAATGGTAGCCATAGGCCAGGAGGAGAAAAAGGAAGCCAATTTGTCCTTCCTGTGAGCCAGCAGTAACTGTGGGCTGGGAGGAGAAACAAGAAGCACCCTTCCTGTGAGCCAGTGGCAGCCATGGGCTGCGAGGAGAAACAGGAAGCCAATTTGTTCTTCCCATGAGCCAGGAGCAGCTGTGGGCCAGGAAGAGAAACAAGAAGTGCCTTTCCTGTGAGCCAGCAGCAGCCATGCGCTAGGAGGAGAAACAGAAAGCCAAGTTGCCCTTCCTATGAGCCAGCAGCAGCTGTGGGCCAGGAGGAGAAACAGGAAACCAATTCACCCTTCTTATGAGCCAGTTGATGCACACGCAGGAAGACAAGAAAAGCCAAGCTCCTTGCCCTCCCTGTGAGCAACCAGCTGATTCAGAGGAACACCGACTGAACTGATAGTAACTGAAGTAGAAAAACAACTTAGCGCTGGGAGCTTGACTCAGTGGCTTAAGTGCCTGTCTGGCAGGCGTGAGGCTGTGAGTTCAATCCCCAGTGCCACAAAAAACAAACAAACAAACAAAAACAAACAAAAAACAACTTAATGTTTGTGGTATCTGATGCACAAACAGCTTTTAGGCCAGCTTTGCAGGCCTAAAGCTGGTAGTCTGAGCACCTGTTTAGAGGTAACAATATGCAATAGCAACTATGGAGGATTTTCTTCTGTCTTGTTTTTGAAATCCAATATCGCTCTCACAGTTTTGTTTTGCTCCATTTTATTGCTTTATTTTATTTTATTCAATGTTTTGATTGGTTTTATTCTGTTCTGTTTGTTTTTAATATGTCTGATGGCACAGACAGCAATTTTGAAGATAACAAGAGGCATTACGGTAGTAACTGCTGATTTCCTATTATCCTGTTTTGAAGTCCTGTATCACTTTCACTGTTTTGTCTTGGTTGGCTTTATTCTATTTTATTTTGTTTGGTTTTATTTTCTTTACAATAAAACAAAGAAATACTAAAAGAAAAATTTTGAAGGAAATATCAGTAATAAATTTATGGAATGTGCATACAAAAAAACCAAAATATGTCAGTATAAAATCTGTTAGAGGTTTCAAATCTGTTTCTATAATTCTGAACCCCATTGTGTCCTTCCTTACAAGGCATTTTTATATCATTATCCTATTTTATAAATTTGGGAAACAAGCCTTAGAAAATTGACAAGCTAATGAACAGCAGAGTAGAATTCAAACTCTGACCTAACCTCTGTTTTTTTAAAAGAAGTTTTTACTCCTGTCTGTACTGCTTCTTAGACATTTTAAATGAAAATTCAAAGATTCAATGAGAGCTTGAAAAAAATTCTAGATTATAATTCTAAAAGGAATTACAAAAGAAAAGGCAAGAAAATATATAAGTTTTTGGCACTGTGGGAAGGGGTGCCAGCTACACCCTGCCTATTAACAGGAGAAGCTCAGGCTGGGCAGACAAAATGTCAACCTGCCTAATGTTATGATTTTATGTTTTAGTATACAACTAAATACTCAGAATTTTATCTTACATATATAATGTATATATAAAAGGAAAATAAGCATCTCTATATAATTTTATTGCTCATATACATATATACAATTCTGTCTCTCTCTCTCTTTCTCATTGCTGTCCAAAAAATATTTCACAGCACTTTTCCAGAAATGTGATACAATCTGTGGAGAAGATACCAAGCCATATTGAGTTCTGCCACAAACAGCTACTCAAATTGCCCATCTGATTTTCTCACAAGCCAAGAACTATTATACAGAGATGGCTGTATCATTGAAGGATTTAGTTACAACTTTCCACTTTTTGTAATCTTATTTAGTACTGAAGAAGGGCTAGAAGAAAAGAATGAAAACTTTAACTTACTAGATACATCTATGGCATCATATCCTGTATTAACAGGAATCATTGCAGGTAAATGAGTTGTTAAAAAAAAGTGTATTCACTCAAGCTTAGACCAACAAGGATGGGGAAGATACAGAACAAGGGTGCTGGCCTTCGAACCTAAGCCCTCACCATCTCAAATGGACTGTGACATGCCATCATACCCTCCTGAGCCAATAGTATTCTTATCTGCAAAATGTCACCGTTGGATAGAGCTTGAGGTTCTAAAATTAGATGATTCTCTAATTCTCAGTTTGCCACCAACTTCTCCTTTAAGGGCTACTTGATGTTTCTGCTAATTAGGAGACAGTGACATCTCATCCTCATATGACCAAGACCTCTGCCAGGGCTCTTGCTTCTAGCCATCCACATCCTCCATGGTAGTTAACATAAGAGAAGACACTGGAAGGCATATACCCCAGGACCCACAATCCCTCTACAGATTGAGTTCTGGTGATCCCATCTTCATACACTCTTTTTTGAAATCCTGACATTTATATATGCAGTAATGTAACTTTTCTGCCATCTTCATTTTAAGTATTTACAATTACAGATATCTTTCCTCTTAGAATATTGTTCCTACATAATTACCACAGAATCATTCTAGCTTTCTTGTTGTATGCATTCCTTGAACTGATACTCCTGAAAAGCTGCCTGTTATCTAAGCCCAAACCTCGTGATAAAGGAAGTGTCCTCTGTGGGAAATCAGGTCTTATTAAAGAGAGTGAGGCAGCAAAATACAGGGTTACATATTTCCAACACATCAGCAAAAATCTCCTACCTACACAAACACTGGTTGGAAGAGTTTAATGGCAATTGTGAAAAAGGTTTTAAAAGATTAATGCTTAAAAAGAATTTTAAAACCCAAAGTTCAACTGTGTCATTCTAATCCAATGAAAATATGGTTAAATAAGTAGTGGTGTCATTTTTATAGGCATCTTTCATATTCCTGGCATAAATAGCTTCACAGGCTTCAGTTACCACCGCGCTATTTAACTCTTGTTAACTAACGTGAACTTAGGACACTGTTTACCTTATGTGTTCCTGGTCACAGATGCAAAAATAAAGATCAGGAGTTCAAAAATCTGGTTTCAACTAAGATTGATCCCTCTGAATTCCCACTCCTTAACTGAGCTTCCTGTTTCTTCCTATTTCTTGGAGTTATGTCAGAAACTTCGTATTTCTATTGCAAGTAAGTTCCCCAAACAAGCAGCTTTCCAACTGATTCCATATAGAGGAAAGGAGCAATAACCAGCAGGAAGATTTCAACACCTGCCCACAGAGAGAGGTTTCTGTGAATTGCAGAGCACGCTGAAAAGGATCCCATCCTTGCCCTTCGACATGGAGAAAGCTGTCAAAGCACAGTCTCATCTCTTCGTTTATAGAAAAAGCAATAAATAAGCCAGAAATCATTCAGGTGGATGGATTTTTAAAAGTACCAGCAAGTAAATTAAAAGGCTTAACAAACCACAATTGATCTTTCATCTGATAAATGCACTGAGATTTTTTTACTAATTCATAGGACAGAAAATCTTCAAATGAGTCCTGTAAGTCTGCAGCATATTGCAGTTAAAGGTACCAGCATGCTCTGATCATCACCTTTCTTCAAGAACCAATAATACTTTTCGAAAAATAATGTTACCTTTAGATCAGAATTGTACTGAGAACACTTGCAAGAAAACTTTAAAAATTAAACCCGCTGCAGCAAAACTTGATCTGGTACAGTATTAAGATCAATGCACTGGAGCTGATTTAAAAGTGTCTCCAAGAAAATGTCACAAAAGAATGAAAAATATTTTTCCCCACCTTTGAAAAGGAAATTTTCAATGTAGTTAAAAATCTAAGTACCAGACAGCTTTTGATTAAGATTTAAGTAGTGATATTTTTATAAAAGTGAATTTTAGAGAAAAAAAATTAGAGGTTAGAAAAGAAACATACAATATTCACAAGGGAGCTGATATTTTAAGAGTGGTATTTGCAAGAATAATTTTCATAGAAATTATTTATAACTGCATTGAAAACTAGAACATTGCCAAAAACACTGAAATGTAACTGGTCTATTTGTAGTTGTTTTAATCAACCAAATCGTAATTACCCTTTAACTTTGGTTTTAAAATGTTTTAGAAAAAAAATAACAAAACTTCAAATCTGCCAAGTGATACAGAAAATGATTCAGACAACTGAAGGAATAAAGAAATGGCAGGTGGAGAACTAGCTTGTTAGTTTGAAAGATTTCTTTTCATCTGCTAATTAAGGAGTCAGTGCTAGGTTTCACTCTAGTTCCAAGCACTAGTGATTTCTCTCTGTGTAATGTACTCATCAACTTCTACCTAAGCACACTGTCTGATATATCTTACTTTGTATGATTAAATTTGGCTTCCACAAGTGAAGAAAGAAGGAGGGGAGCTTGGAGCACAAGGCTGGAATGGTACATGGTACAAAATGTCAAGGGCTTCCAGAAGCTCAATACTGAAACTGGCAGCAAGATGTCCCAGAGGCTGGAGTCGGAGACTAGGGCTAAAGTTAGAATCTGGCATTCCAGACAGAGGAGGAAAGGGGACATAAAAAGCCTTTATTACAAATGAAAAACAAGCTAAAACATACCTATGAAACCTATTCTGAACGGTTTCTATTTTCTTACTAAGGTTATGAAAAAGGAAAGTTCCATTAAAATCTAATGTCAAGGAATGCAGCGTCTCTCTTCTCGTGTTTTCACATATTTGCCTATATTACCTTTCTACTTTAATGGACAAAAATTTTTTTACACTTGATCTTAGCCAAAAGGCCGAAAAGAGATACAAAAAAATTACATTATACAATATGTTACTATGTGAAACAAAATGTAAAGAAAAGCTTGAGTTAAAGGCAAGGATCTGAAAAAATATGTAATTTCCTGTGTAATTTTTGTGGTTAAAAGTCTAAAGCAATGCCCACTGTACATGGCACAGAAGGATGCCATTTTACTAATCAATGAAAAACCAAGAAACCAACAAATCTGTACTAAGAAGAATGCCTTTACTCTTAACCAAATAACATAGTTTTGAGAGACAAGAGAAATGACATGGAAAAGTCAGCAAAAACATACAACTACATGTGCTAAATTATATGGCAGAGACATATAGATACTACAGGAATTAGTTCAGAGTTTGTTCAATAAAAACCTGAGAAAGTGTAACAAACACTATCAAACCGAGAAAGTCAAGTCAAACATACAAGGTGCTTGAGTCCTAACATGATGACTTAAAACAAATACTCCATGACCCTAAGACTTTGTCGAGTCTGCGAACTGAAAAGAGAGTGAGCTCATATCCTGTTGAAGGTGGTCAGGAAGAATAGGGAGAAGGTAGCTTTTGAGATGCCCTTCCAAGCAAGCCAGGGAAAGGTACATTTGGGCAAGTTTAGGTCATAAGTAGTGGAGTTGTTGAGGGCTGGATGCTGGAGAAGTGGGTTGTAGCCAGACTGCTCAAGGCTTCATATCCCATGAAAAAAGGAATCTCAACTTAATTTGGTAGGTCATGGGGGGGCCTTCTATAAGTTCTAATGTTTGCAATCTACTTTCAGGGTAAATGTAATAAGGGTAAGAAATGTAAAGTGGATACACCTTTCCTATTTCTTCTCAGGGAATTTCTCTGATTCATTGCCTATATAATTCTAAGAAATCAACAGCTATACATGCCAGGCCACCACATGAACTCAGGTACGGTATGTGTTGCTGAGGATTTGTGTACATCTAAGTTACAGTCGTATGAATGGACCAGCACAAACCCACATCTATCCTACAAAAGGTACCTCTTTCTCAGGCTGCTCTTTCTACTGCAGAAGTCAGTGTCCCTAGGACTGGGAGCTCTAGAGTTGCTCCCCAGATCTATTTTACTTTTCTCCCCAAAACTTGCAGACAAAGGCACCTTTCTTTTTTCATTCTTCTCAGTCCAATTCAATAGCTCTCACTCATACCATCAATATCTGCAGCTGCCACTTTCCAGAGGAGGACATGTCTCTCCGCACAGCTTCCAGAGAGGCGCCTGAAGGCCAGAGACAAAGTCCAGCAGGCTGGTCGGGCACCAAAGGAAGCACCCAGCAACTGCAGAGAACTCATGCTAGGCAAGGCCTCTACCACTGAGCTACAGCCCCAGCACAACTGTGGAGAACTCAGGAGTAGCTCTTGGGAAACCACATGCAGACTGTGATACACTACAGAATATTCTACAGTGAGCTGCTTTCTTTGTATTTCCCACATTAATCCCAGAACACTTTGTTTTCTAAGCATTAATTCTTGTATTAGGAGGCATTCAAATTAGTATAAGGACTGTACAGCACTTATTTCAGGGATTTAACTACGTGACCACAGTAGAAAGGAAAGCAAAGACACAGGAAAATACTTTATACTTTTTTTAAAGTAGTAGATTGTAATTATATGTAATTTTAAAGTTACTATAGATGATTCTATTAAGCTATGGTTCCTTCTACAGTTTTCTAAAGTTCTGCCATGAATTGCTGTAAGATGTTACCTAGAAGAAATGAAAGCAGAGTATGATTCTCACGAAGAATGTGAGGAGTAATTGCAGGAAATCACGCTGGCATCAGACTCACCATTTATATGCTTACTGTCAAACAATTTGGTCATAAAAGCTTATACGTAAGAATACTTGAGGAAGAACACACCCTTGAAAGGGAAGGGACAAATAAAGAGCAGTATCTTGCTATCAGTCATCATTACGTAATGGTTTCAGGGTGGAAAAACCCCAATCTGCAGAGTGATGGTTATTTTAAGAGTTGCTAAGCAATTCAATTATTCTGTTCCCAAATATGGGATTCTAATATGCCTAAACATTTGACAGTGATTTCTGACACTTTTTTTTAATGTAACATCTATACGTCAGGTAAACTATACATTTTTTTAAAAATTCAGAAAAAAAAATAGGTTAGAAAAAACTGTTTTCTTGCCAAGCAGTAGAATCTGGGGCTTCTTGGCTTGTTTGTCTTAATGGTGTAGAAGGTGAGTGCCCCACTAGTGTCCCAGGCATTTCCATGCACACATGGTTCATTACTGTTAGACACTGTCTGATGAAGATGCAGGCTAGATGTGTACTTTTGTCCTTGTTCTACCTTAGCCTTACACTCACATGAGTTGGAAAAGAGGGAACAAATGCTCCAGATAGAAGCATATGTCAGTGAGAACTTTGGTTGTAAAGGAATAGGTTCTAACTGGTGTGATCTATGTTGGTCTTGCATACTGCTGACCCTCTGGTTCTGGCCCACCATCTGACATCCTGCAAGAGCTCAGCAAATATCTCTCTACTACAAAAATAAGTAAAGTAACAGAGAGAACATCAAAGTGAAATCTATATGATACTTTTACTCAAAATCACCATCTTCCTTTTCTCAGCCTACATCTACATTAAAAATCTAGCTTGGATAGCATTTCAGTTCAGGTTAAATTTGTAATATTTATTAACCATCTACTAAATTTGCATGGTGTTTGGCTAAAGACCCAAATGTGGCTGAGACAAAAAGTTTTTCTAGACTGAAGTAATCCTTGACGTCTTTGGATATTTCAGGAAATATTATTGGTGCTTTATCGTCCTTTTGTTGCTCGGAATCCCAATATACACTGCAGACATCTTATGTATACATTTAACATGTATAACACTGGCACCTTCTCCCTGCCTTGATCAATTTTTTTAACCTAAAATATCTCTTTGTCACCTTTTACACGTGAATGGAAATCCCATTCTTCCAAGCTTAGTGCAAGCATCACCTTCTCTATGAAGCTTTTCTGTTAGTAGTGCAGAACTGTTTCACTATAGTGGCTGTGGGAGCCCAACAGTGGACTGAATTGCATTCTAATTACCCTCTCTCCTGGTTAACTAGTGAGTACATTTTTAAGACTGGCCCCCTAGGGAGGTAGTGAAATTTCGGGTAGGTGGGTCTTTAAGGGCAATCATGTCACTGGGGGCACAGCTCTGAGGGTGACTGTGAGATCCTGGCCCCTTCTCTCTTTTTTGCTTCCTGGCCATGAGAGGAAAACTTCTTTCATCACGTCCCTGCCATGATGTACTGTTTTACCACAGGCCCAAAGAAAGGGGCTTAACTGATTATGGATTAGAACTACTACTATGAGCCAAAATGGGCTTTTCTTCTTTTAAGTAGATTATCTCCAGAACTTCATTATAGTGAAGGAAAACTGAGGAACACACCTGGGGACGGTACCCAAGTCATCTTTCTACTGTGCTAGCAGTGTTGGCTACCATAAACCACTGGCATCTCTAGAATTCCTATATGGAAAGGATTTGGATGTTTGAGAATGGCTAGAGCTGGGAAACATACTTCCCTTAAAGGTTGCATCAGCACACCTATTTATATGTAAGACTAAGAAAACATCAACTTCTCATTTTAAGGAAGGCTAGAAAAGTATTGATGTGGCCTCTTCCCATGGCTACCTCAACAAGGGCTCCTCAAAATTAAACAAGAACATAGACAACAGTGATATCTTGGGGGGAAACAAGCTTGTAACAAAATTATTCTGGAAGATGTTCTGTTTTCCTCAATGGCATAGAAAGGAGGAAATGAGGATGTGAAGTCCTCTCAGGAACAAACTCATTAGAGCAAGTCCAGGTCCAACATGAGGAAAGGACCACATCTTGGTATGTAAGTGGCAGATCAGCTGTGAATGCTTGGCCTGTCTGAGCTCAGACAGACATACAAGATAGATATCCATCTATCCATCCATCCATCCATCCATCTACCTACCCACCCGCCTACCTATCTCATGATTGTTCTTCCTTACAGGGTTGTTACAAGAATTAAAGGAAATAATACATATAAAAGCACATGGAAAGTGGTAGACAGAGAGATACAAAAGTTGATGTATTTTGACTCATTATGTCCTGAAAGAATAAAAGTAGGTAGTATGTGCCTGCTAAAACCAGAGCTATAAAAATGAATGGACTTGAATAGGACTGTTACATATACGAAACATGAAATCTCAAAATGCACATTTTAAATTCAAAGGACAAAAATTAAAGAATAAAATGAAGTCCTTGGCTTCCTACCAGCAAAGAAAGGGTATGAACACATTGCTAAGATCTTCTAGTTAATCTGCCAAAAAGCATTTGAAGGCTTCTCCAGTTCTAAAGTCTTTCTTCAGATAAACATGAGGTGCCTAAGTCATCATAAATTCGTTTGTAAAAGGAAGTAACTATTTCCCCCAAATTTACACTCTTCCTGTAAGTCTTTAGATGTTTTAAACTGAAAGGAAGAGAAGGGAAAGAAAAAATAGCACTGTGAATTCTAAACAATGTTTTATAAGGAACACATCCATCATGTAAAGTAACCAACATCTTGAGAAAAAGCAAAATCACTTTCAATATGTTGGAACACACATTTTTTTTCTTAAGATACTGGTTTTATAGATCTTGATGAATGATTTAAGCATAAGTATGTCATCATATGTTTAAAAATAGACATCTTATAAAACACAGACAAAAATCAAAAGATTTCTGTAATTAGAATTGAGAGTTAGAAAGAATAAGTCTTAACACTAACCAGGTGTTTGGCTCCAGCAAGGGTTCCCACACCCCTTACCTAAGATCCTTGGTCCTGGAATTAGAGCTCTAGGCCCTAAAGTTATTGGAGTTGGGGCTGGGACTTCCAGGTTTCCTCAGTAATTAATACACAGCACGCTCACCACTATCACACCGTACAGCAGGGCTCAATCTCTAGACTCACAATTGCATCCACCCACCATTGAGGGGCAGGTAAAATTCAGCAGTCTTACTACAGTACACTTAGCAGAATTTGTGAATTAACATTAAGCATACTGAGGAGTAAGAACCCTGAAGACTGTGCTTAGCTGTGACCTCTGGTAATTTATCAGATAAACAGAAATAGTAAGAGATGAAATTGTTGGATTTAAGCCAAGATACTTTTTTAACAACTTCCTAAAATTACTGGTTTTTTGTGACCTGATTAAGAATTCACAAAGGCAACCATTAGTTTAATTTTCTAACTATGTAATACCCATTAGCTTTGTTCTTATTAACTAGATTATGTTAGTTGTAATTACATGTTCCTTGATTCTTCATTAAGTACATACACTACCAGCCTTCAATAAAACAATTACATTCCAGGTGATCTATTTTCCCTAGCCTGTTTTACTTCCCCAGCCTTTTTTTTTTTTAATTTCCCTCACTGTGGTGTTTATCATTACCCTAAAAGGAAATTTGAAAGAAAAGGATATAAAGATGGATCTACAGGTCTAGTCCTGTGAAAAATGCTAATGTAGTCATGTGACAGCTGCCCAATTAGAGACCAAAGCAGTTATCATTTGGCTTCATGGAATTTTAAAATATCTGCTGCATTCCTCCCCAAAATGTTAACAGTTCTATGGTTTTCTGAGAATGTCTTGCACGTACACATAGTTGTTTCAAATGAGTAGAGTAAGACTAATTTTCACATATTCCTGTGATGAGATCATCAGAAAAACTCTCCCTTAGAGAAGACAATGTGCTTCATGTATCTGGAGCAGGACCTAAGAAAGCACTTAATTACTGCCTTAGTTACTGCCTAGAGTCACCATATCTCAAGACACAGGCCACCCTAGCTTGGAAGTCTGTCAGTAGAAGAAAAAAAAACTAAAGCCCTCACATATCCTACAAGCTAGCTGGCCAGATGTAGGACAGCAATTCTCAGGGGTTTCCCTATCAGTGGCCATTCTGTTGCCCAGGAGCACCTGGCCACTCCAAAAGAATCTGAATGAATGTCTTTTCCACTGACTCCCTTGCTCCTGCCTCTCTTCCTCTTCTTCCTCTCCTTTGTATGCTCCAAGCTCTCCTAAAACAAGACTCAACACAATACGATCTCTAGTCTTTTGTAGAACAGGACTCTGCTGCACTGAGCTATTTGAGGGCTTCAAGGAAAAGGGCCATACCTTACTCATCACCTGGTCCCCAAAAACCAACCCAAAGTAGGACTGAAAACATGTTTGGTAAGAGACTCTTGATTATCAGAACTGAAGATAGTAATGATAGGCGAAAATGTGACTGATTGCTTTCAAAGATGTATCATCCATATATGTAAAATCCAAAATGTACAGAGGCAGCTTGGTAAATGAAGGTGAATGCACCCCATGCCCACTATGGTATTTAGCGAAAAACCCCAAGGAAACAAAAACACCAACTTACATTTATCTTCAGTAGCAAAGCCCCAAGATATAGGCATGCAAATAAATTTAGAAAGAAAAACAAAAAGCCCTTCTGTCTTACATATTCTGCTCAAAAATCAAACTCCCTTTCAGCCCGTGCACCAGTGGAGACACCTGAGTACCCCACCCCCACCCACAGCAATGGAGCCTGAGGCTGGACCCCTCCCTGCCCTTACCAAGCTCACAGCTCACGTTTGTTCCCTGCTTCTCCAGTGAATTGGTAAGCAGAGACCAAGTAAATTGATTTTAAAATTAGCTTACATCAAATAAAACTAGGGAGAAAAATTATCAGCAAAAACAAAAAGGCTTCTGTACAATACATCCAAATATGAATAATGCTCCATTATATTACAATTACCTCCCTAATAATAGCAACAAAATCTGAGATGGCTTAGCTTTTTCACAGAAAATATCAGTTTATAATCTTATAAAGCTAAGTAAACTCTTGGGCTTTCAGACACTGATGGAACATCTTTACTTGTTTTCTATTTAATAGGAAAGGGCTGATAAGAGCAACCCTACTAAATTTAGCCTCCGAGTTGATTTCATCACTAACCTGTGCTCCTGACAGAGGTCTCTGAGGACAGAAGAGAGGAAGCACAGGAGACACCATGCTAGGCTGGGACCAACCTATTTAACAGGCACAGATCTGCAGCCAAAAATGGTCACGAAGAACACTGTGCTGGGCTCAGAAACAAATGCCATCAAGACAAATCCCACAGGACCTGGGCCTCGGTCTGATGGCCACACCTATGTTAATCCAGAGCACACAGTAAATCTGAGTTGCTTCTACAGAGCTGTCAGGCACCCAGATCTGTAAATGCTACTACAATGTCTCCAGCCAAATTCAGAAGGTTTCCTGGAAGAAGAAAAATACCAGAAACTTGGTCCAAGACAAAGCCTGAACCAATTTGGAGAAGTACAAATCGAAACTGAATCATATCCTCATCATTTTTCTACCTTTCATTTTCAAGTCAGTAGAGAAAAATACCTAATTTTTTTTAAATCAAAAATGGTTTAGTTCAAATGACATTTTATTGACACATTCAAATGCTCAGGAAAATAAATGAGCTCTCGACAGCACAGTGACAGCGCTGCGTAGAGAGAGTGACAGTACTGTACTGGTGACCCCCTCCCCCATGGCTCAGCATTAGCTCTAAGTCTGCTGCTGTCCCGTCCTGTGAGGGACAGGGAAGGAGTGGGGGAAGGTGCACAGGCACAGAAGGCAGACTGGGCTGCTGAGTTTTGCTGCTCGGCCTCAAGGACCGGGACTGGGCACAGAAAACGAAGTCAGAACTGTGCTTCAAGCAGGCTTGGTATGTCAGGGCAGGGGAGAGGGCAAGGAAGAGGAAAAGGTGCCCTTCCTCACTCCGGTCAGGCTCCTCTCCCTGTTGCTTTTCCTCTTCCTTTCCGTTACAATCCACCATTTTAAAATTACCTCCAGTACGATATATCTAACATTGCTAAAGGTGTTCTCAGGGGTGCCTGCTCACCCTCTACACCGACTCATAAAACACCCATAAAATGGTCTGACCTAGTATTCAGGCAAAAAACACAACATTCCCTCCTGCCCCAAAGGCAACAGAACAAAAACAAAATACTTCAAAGCCAAATCATTCTGATAATATATATGGTTCACCTCTGTCATTCCACAATGAAAAATCCAATGGTTTATCTTTTATTTTGATGCTTATTTAAAAAATTTTACATATGAATGCACTGGTACATATACACATCACTTCTTAATCCTTTTTGTTAATCCTTCCTGTCCCTTCCCTCCCCACTCTCACCACTCCTGGATCCCCTTTCTGTCTGCAAAACGTCCACCTCCCTGTTTTCTATCATCTATCTTTTAGACAATGATTCATTTTCAAAACAAATGTAGGTAAGCAGCATACTATCATACTATTATAGGCCATGTGTAGTTGATTAGAGATTATTAATAGCTCACATTCCATTTATATGTTTGTTTGCTTAAGGTGAATTTAAAAGTTGTTCTTCACAAGAAATAAATGCAAAGTGTGTACCTAAGCCTACGGCCCATATTTAATGCTGAAAGAAAAAACTCATAAGGTTACATTTTGGGATAAAATAATGGGAGATAAGAAGAGTCATTTTCATTGTTTTACAATTTAATTTACTACAATGGACTACCAAGTGTTCTAATTTCTTATGCGATCTTCCCTTTTAAAAACTTTTAAAAATGCCTATATAGAAACAAAAGAGATGTTATAAAGAGACAGAAAATTTTGAGGAAAATGCAATTTCCATGTGAAGTACTATTTTCAGCTCTTTACTAGCTAACAAAAAATTGAAACTAGTTTTAATATTGAGCTAGAGGCAGCACAGTTTGTAATAGTCAGATCTTGGAAACAACCTAAATACCCATCGACTGAGGAATGGATAAAAAAGATGTGTGGTATTTTCATACAATGGAATACTACTCGGCCATAAAGAAGGATAAACCGGAGACTTTTATAGGTAAATGGATGCATCTTGAGAACATACTCATTAGTGAGACAAATAAGACACACATGTATAAACATCGTATTGTTTCATCAGTTTGAGAAGCTGAAAGACAAGACACATATGTGTATGTATTTGTGTATGTATATAAAAATAAGTTAATATAAAAAACAACAAAACATACAAACAAAAATATTGAGCTAGAGGGAGATCTCTTAGCTAGAGATTTAAAAAAAAAAGAAAAAGGGGAAATTATAGAGGAAGAATGCAAAAAATGGCAAGACCAGGATAGGAACACAAGCTTTCATGAAGCAGAGTAAGAAATGAGATTGGACAAGCACAAAAAAAAAAAAAAAAAAAAAAAAAAAAAAAAAAAAAAAAAAAAAAAAAAAAAAAAAAAAAAAAAAAAAAAAAAAAAAAAAAAAAAAAAAAAAAAAAAAAAAAAAAAAAAAAAAAAAAAAAAAAAAAAAAAAAAAAAAAAAAAAAAAAAAAAAAAAAAAAAATCAAGATATGTAAAAATATTTTGTGCATGTTTTTTGAGAGCATGCTACTATAAGGAAACTATACACAGTAAATTAAACACTGAAGAAAAATATTACCTCCCAAATTTGATTATTCATAAACATGAGGATATATCAATAGATCAACAACATTTGGATTTGTTCTTATCCTAATGGCACTTTCCTAGCTGCTTTAAACGTCTTCTAGAACAAAGAAGGGCATAAATAAATAAATAAATAAATTCATAAATAATTAAGAAGGTAGCTCCTTCTGCTAAATGTCCTTGTTGAAAATAAAAGTTGCAGATTAAATTATGAATAAGGAAACAGTGCCAGACAGATTTTGGATACCTTAACTTCACATTCAGTGGTTTGGGGTTTCTCAAAAATGCCCTGCAAGCTCTAGGCTACAGACAAAAGTACACGGGTTGCTTTTTAAAATGCAGATTTTGAAGCTGCACTCCCAAAGGTACTGACTTAGAAGGTCAAGGGTCCCCAAGCATTTGCTTTTTCAGTACAAATGCATCTGCTCCATGGTTTGTCCTACTGCACCATCTTCCCTTTGAAATCTTTAAAAAAGGCTTATATTTGGTGTATACAGAACTACTGCCTAAACTAAAACACCTCTCTTTAGCACAGCGATTAACAGGTTTATTTTCCAGCAAGAAACAAGTTTCAGGGCAAAAAGGAACCTTTAAATCTATCTTATTCTTCTAAACCAACCTTGTAACCTTAGGTTGCCAGAAGCTATCCTACTGGAAATTATGCCTGGTCAATATGCTGTTTAGATATTCTGATCAAGCCACACTTGACATTGGCAATGCAGCTGCAAATGGTTGTCAAATGTATGCCGATTCTTTAAGATAACGATACAAGAATCCTTCACAAATGCTGCTTAAAATTGTATTGAATTTGCCCTGTGGGAAATTTTAGAGATCTGCAAAGATTTTATGTATATCTCATAAACATTTGCTACTATATCTTAAAAAATTCTAATTTGCTCTCATTTTATTTGCAACCAAAAATTCTCTGTATACTGCAAGGGAGGCTCCTCAGGGATTCTTTAAACATTTAAGACCAAAGTAGAAATATTCTCTATAACTCTTTTCCTTATTTCCTTCCTTATTTCTGTTTTTCTTGATAACCAACCTCATTTCCCTTATCTCTGCTTACACACACCCACACTGCGGGTAAGATTTACATTTTTGTCTTTGCCTCCTAGTAGTTGCAAATTGCTTTTCATTCATCCCCCAAATGTGCATTTCTGAAGGAACACTGTGCACTGTGGAGAATGGATAATTTCAATACAAAGTAGTAAGTGCTATTAACCAAAGGGTTGTTAACATAGTGCTTTTTCCTACCAAAGTAAAAAGAAAATATTAGCACTAGAATGCATAGCAAAAAGCAGCACAATAATAGCTGAGTGAATGCAGTTGAGTAAGATATAGTAGGAGCTGCTTCTGAAAGTAACTTAGGGCTCTTGCAGTGGGCTATCTATCTATCTATATTTGGTATATCAGCATAGTCCTAGCCCACTTTTCTGTAACTTGAAGACAGAAAAACTGGTTAGTTATTACCTTTCTTGACCTAAGTCACAGGACTTTATGTTTGAGTTCTAGGCACAGAGAGGCGGGGAAGGCAATGCCAATCACAATGTCTTCTTCACGGGAAAAAGGGTCAAGAAGGAAGAGATGTCACTAGCAGTGAATGTTAGTCCACTAATGTATTCTGGTCAAATCCAGATCTAGTGAAGGGAGAATGCTTAAACTGGTGAGTGCCGAATGCATACATGATCTATCTGAGAGTGACCACCGGCACTTGCCAAGTTCTGACTGCATGGCATGAAATTGTTTTTACACGACTCACTGGGAAAGAGAGCAAAATGTCTAATACCAACGCATTAGCTGAAGCTGATGACTCTCCGGTATAGAATCTCTCACGGATTTACCCTCAAACACATTTCAGTAATATTTTCTACTTTCTCGTATCATTGTCATGTTAGAGCCAGAAGTGGAGAGGAAATTTCTTACCTACTAGTTTACAGTAGAAAATACTTTGTTTCCAAAAGAGGACTATTTATTTCCTTGATAAATACCTGAACCTAAGAATGGATTTTTTTTTTTACTTTATATGTATCCCTACTTTATTATTGAAATCGAAACTTTTTCTTTTTTTAAACAAGTTTAACTCAATATGCAGTCTTTGCAGATCTACTTGGTATCAAGTAACAGTGCCATGTAGGCATTTAACAAAAATAAAATATGAGCCTATTCTCAAGAACTCTCGTTACCTTTAGGGGTGTAGGAATCAGACAGTGTAACACAGCGTGGAGTGGGTCACTCTGGAGGGGAGGGCGGTGCTTTGGGAACATGCAGGAACCCGGCAGTCTGGCAACCTGGGGGACACTTCACAGAGGAGCGGGCAGATGTGCTGCATTTGAAAGTGTGGGCAGGACTTTATGCAAACATAAAGGAGGAGAAAGATCTTCTAAGCCAAGAGGGTGTGAAAAAATCTATGGAATGCCAAAGGGGAGCAGTCTTAAGGGAACAAGAAGTGCTCTGTGGGGCTGAGGCACCGCGGGGAAGAGATGTGGAAGATGAAACTGCTAAGACTGGTAAGTGGCAACCAGAAGAAAAAAAGACCATATTAACAACAGGAGAACTGAATTTTATCCCATGGGAGGGACAGTCTGGGGTACTGAAGGTTTGTAAAGAAGGGTACTACAAGATCGACTATGTTGTAAGCCGTAAATATGGGGACAAGTGGGGTGATGGAGAAGAGGCTAGTGTTACAGGCAACTGAGTTAGACAGAAATATTATAGGCAGCCCGACAGGGATAAGTCCTCAAAGGAGCCGGTGCAGAAGCCCAGATACCTTGCAACTGTGGGGGAGACAGACACCTCCTGCTGTGGGCCAGGCATCAAGACAAAAGATCAAACAAATGCACCCATATCCTAAGGACTGATACTCTGAATAGGTCTCTATCACCCTGAGGAAGCCAGAAGTCACTATCCCAACCCGCTATGGGAAGAGTCACTGTTTGTTAAGCATGCCAGCTTGCTATGCGACTTGCTTCCCTACTTGTCTCCAATTTAACCAATGTTACCTGAGCAATTAATCTTATTGGTTAACCATAGTTCTGTCCCACCTTAAGCCCTCTGCCTTGCAAGTTCCCAGGTTTTCCTTACCTTGTGGTTTTACTCTATAAAAGTCCCTAGAAAAGACAAGAGTCTTTGACAACACACGCGGGACCCCTTCTGTCCCTCAGATGGAAGTTTTCTTTCTCTCAATAAATATATTCTGCTCTTAAGTGCCATTGTTTCTAAAATTCATTCTTTGATTTTAGAGAACAGGAACTCATACCAGACATACAGTAGGTGGGGAGTTTCATTCCCCTACATCACTAGGAGACAGCGTTAGAAGGAGTTACAGAGAGCAAGCCAGAGGCAACTCACAATACTCATCAGGATGGCTTGATGCTTTTAGATGTTCAGATGTTTTTCTCCCATCTGTTCTTTAGCTATACTGAATTTTCTCCTTTAATCATATATCAAAACTGATACACATTTTTCCTTCCCAAAACATACCATGTGTGGTTCATGAAATTACATTCTTCAAGTCAGTAAACATTTCAGGAAAATACTTAAAAGAAGATCTCTTACCTGAACAAAGCTGTTCCACTTTTGTGTAGTTTAAAGATACTATGTCATTAACCCATGCAATGATGTCATGTCTGCTCATAGTCTCTTGGGTTATCGAGGTAGAATACACATTGACCGCCATTCCCCAACTAGGAAAAAACGAACAAAAATAAGTTTATTTACCCACATGGAAAACAATTAATGTGACTCTACAGGAGATCATCAAGGGAGGATCCTGGCAGAGGTCTAGGGCCTGTAAAAGTCCCTCTGCCTCAGCCTTTTATTGGCTTACCTTTTTCTCCCTGTATTCCATATATGTGCCAATCATAATTGCATTTCATGAACTTTTCATGCCCCATCTTTTCCATCTCCCTCAAATAGACCACAGTTCTTTAGGTCCTGAAATTCCTAATTTATAACATGATTTACAGTCTCACTTTTGATCTTATGTGTGATATTACAAAGTTACCAGATCTACAGCAGTACAGCAGAAGAGTATTTTAGTTTTACACGACTTCAAAATCTCAGTACTTCATTATAAGTACTTCCAAGTGTTCATGTCTTCAGAGTCTGCCATTCTAATAGATACGTAGTGGTAAAGAATTCTTGTTAACACTTAAACATGGGTGAAACTTTACAGCTTTATTAAATTTACTGATGTATATGCAGACATATGTATAAATTTTTATTCTGGAAAATTTTCAATATATGCAAAAGGAAAAAGACTAATAGACCAGTAATTGTTACTTCTTGGCTTTAACAGTTATCAATACTTGCACAATCTTGTTTCATTTATACTAAAAACTCCACTCTGCCAATCCTACTCAGTCCCTTAAGCCAGTTTATATGGAGTAAATGCCAAGTGTCATATCACTTCATTATAAATATTTCAGTATGTGTCTCTAAAAGATAAGGCCATTAAAAAAATACCCAATCACAACAGTATTCTCACATCTAAAAATAATTATTTCAAATGATCAAATAAGCATTACAATATCTTACAATTTTGTTTGTTTGGATGTGAATTCAAATAACGTTCAAACACTGTGACGCTTTGGTAAGTTCCTTAGATTTCTGTTATCCAGGGCGTTCTCAAACTCTAGTCTTTCCTTGTAATTTTTTTTTAGTGTTGTTGAAGGATCTGGGTTGGCTAGTAGTTTCTAATTCTGGATTCTGTGCACTGCATCCCATTGGTGTGGTTAATGCTGCGCTCTGCCCTTTGTAGTCTTCTTAATCTAGGGGCTTGATCTGACTCTAGTGACAATTGGAAGGGAGGACTCCTTCCTTCATGCAGGGTTTGAATTTTCATCAAGGGGTACATAATGTCTGGGTGGCTCTTTTTGACAAATTGTTACCCACTGATACTTGCCTAAATGCAAATATTCATTAGAAACTTTAACGTGATATTCTACTATTCATTCTTGATTTATTAGCTGGAATAATTCTACAAAGAGAAAGTTCCCTGTTAGGTATCCTGAGGTTCAAATCACATAAGAAAGGCTGGACAGATGCCTGATTTGCTCCATTTACCAGTTCTCAAAACAATGATGTAGTCTCCAATATTGTCCAAACACAGCCAATGAGCTTTTTATTTTTTGAAGTATTGCACTGTATAATTATGAACTGGCGGGCTGAAATATTTGATATAACTAAAACATACTAAATTAAATATATGTTTAATTGTCTAAAACATATTTGACGTGTTTCAATCCATCACAATTTATATTTATTGATATAAGCTTGCAACAGCTGATGTCTTGAGTTCTTCTGACTCCTGGCAGTGTTTGGTAATTTCCTTGCTTTCTGGTTTGAGATGTTCCAGGCTCAACTTGTACCTTTCCTGCCTCAGAATTAGAAACAGTCATTTGTCCAAGGGTTCCTCATTCCTTACAATGGTAAACAATATTTAGAGATATAAAAGTAGTATGTTTAAACACGAGTAGACAGAATAACAATCTATAGTTTATAGGTTTTACCCAGAAGTCTATGTATTTGTGAAACATTTGTGCTTGAATTTACTCTTATTAAAGTGACAGAAATCTGCTCTCTACTTTGAAATGCTTATTGAAGATTACATGTAGAAATAAATATAAAAACAAATATCCATCCTCTCATCTCAGGAGCAACCTTATTTATAAATTCTCTTCTGAAGATCTGAAAAATCTTATGGCATTGACCATGAGAGTACTGCTTTTCTACACCATTATTAAAAGTGTTTTGGGGGGGAGGCTGTAATAACATCTAACATTTATTAAATTATTTGCTTTAAAAATCCAATCAAAATACTCTGGTTTCTTTTCAGATTGTATAAATCTTTTGCCTTTTACTAAAAATCCAATCAATTTTTATCATCTGTATAAATTATATAAAATTTTACGATAAATAATTCAAAATTTAAACTATTTTGCACTGCATGACATAATTTTTTGTATAACTTTTGGCAGTGTGCTTTTTTCCTAATGGTTTCTTCTTCATGCAGTAATGAAAAACTTTTACGTTTCCAGTCAATGTATATTCAGTCTAAGGTGTGAAGGCCCAGAATTATGCTAGTCGGCACTAAACCAAATAGAGATAAATATTTTTGCTCCAGATTGATTTAAAATAAAAAACTAAACACAAAACAGATCAGTGTTTCGGAAAGATAGTCCTTACACAGGTAAATAAAAATATGTTTTGGTTACATAAGAGAAAGATGCACAACAAAAGGACAGACAGAAAAGTTACAGGAGCTTTAAAAAACATCATGAGAACAAGGAAAAAGTCAGTTGCTGCACCTGTCCATGAATCACTTTCCTTGAGGTCTTTACTGATAACAGTCACCAGGAGACAACTGTCTTTTCATAGTCTACACATTCAGCACACAGAAGCAAGTAAAAGCGCTATGCATTCTTCCAAGAGTTTACTAGAGCAAACAATAAAAACAGCGGTGGATTTATGTTGAGAAATTGCAGTTAATTAATTACCTGGTTAATTATTCACTAGACTCTTCACTCTCACCTCTGCCATAAAGCTGCCCAACTAACACACTGCAGTTCCAGAAGCCCTGTAGCAGGAGTAACCACGTGCTAAGGGACTTGCAGGATAACGAGATCACTGGACAGGACAAGAGTATGGGTGAGTCAGTGAAAATTAGGAGTATTTTTTTTTTTTTTTAAGATTTCCTAAAGTACAACACTCAGTGGTGGCAAACCTGCGGTGCAGCGGGCTGTCTGTATCACTGACAGCTCACAAGGTTCGCCATCACTGTGATCTTTTTAAATGGACTTTAAATTACCTCGAATCAGCAATGGGATCAATGATATTTCTATTTACCACCCATTCTGATGGGACTGTTCTTATAACCTACCTTCTCCAAATTTCACTGGGATGCTTCTACATTCATTTGACTTCATGGCTGTCTTTTTGTTAGCTCCTTATCTAAATGTGCCAGACCTTTTGACTGTATACCTGAGAGCTCCAAGTCCTGACAACATCTCCTCTGAAGAAGTGTCCTTCTGAACCTCCAGTATGTCACGTGATTGCCAAAGTGGAAAAAGAACTTTATTCCTGCTCCGCTGCCCATACTTTTTCTTCTCAATCCCTTCAGCTCCCACTTTTTCTACAAGTACAATTTCAATATATTCAAACCAAAATTAACAGGAACCAAAAATTTCACAGGAGAAAAATTATGTATTTCCAAATATTAAACCCAGGTGAGAGAATATTAAATAGTTCTATCCCTTCCCTAGATGCACTAGCAAATTATGAGATTTCCTTGTTAACTACTTGGATCTCAATCTATTGACAATATCAAGGTAGAAGCATCAGTCTCTGCTGAGTCTACAGAAATGTTCTGCAGGTAACACGAGGAAATTTTACATCATATTAGAGATACAGTGATTCCATGTCCTCATTTTGATACTTGAAAGAATTCTATGAGGAAACCAGGGCTGGAATTACATTCTTCATTTACCAAGCTGGGTGTGGCAGCTCACACCTGTAACCTCAGCACTCAAGAGGCTGAGGCCTGGAGGATCACCATGAATTCAAGGTCAGCCTGGGATACACAGTGAGTTCAAGACCTGCCTGGACTACATAGTGAGACTTTGTCGCAGGAAAAAAACAAAAACAAAAAATCCCAAAAAACCAAAAAAACCCCAAAAACCCTTCATTTACAAACATGGATACTGTTACCTATTAAGTGAGACACAAATTTCAATCCAGAACTCTTGGTTCCTGAGACTACTAAACACATGAACATCCTACTTAAGTTATAAATTATTACCATTTCAAATATTAATTAATTTTCAAAAAATTAAGAAAAATAAAAGGCTTGAAAAGGTAAGGTCACACTGAATACAAAGAACTGTACAGAAACGGTTTTCAAGTTTGGATCTTCTGCATGTCTTTTACATGAAAACAACAGCATATTCTCTGATGACCAGCCATGTGGTCCTTGGAACATACACATTTTTCTCTATGTCAGACTTGCCAAGAAAGGGAGTTGAAGGACTGCTCCCTGCCCCCTGCCCCCAGAATCTTAACTAGATTATGAATTAAAGATTCAGTAAATTCAACAGTACAGAAACTAGACAAGTAAGGGATACAGTCTTAGCATTTCAGGTCCTATACCACGATATTTTAATACTGTATTAAAATGTTATCATAAAACAACTTTCATTCATTGCTCCTACTTGAAAATAAACTAAAACCCACAATATATTTATACACTATTTTGTGAACATTGGAATATTTTTCTAGGAAGATGACAATGCATGTTTTCTTTTCTTTCCTTTTTTTCTGCAAGCAGGAGACTACACACACACACACACACAGAAATCCCTTCCTATCTCCAGTTAAGTGAAGTTCCAATACTGGTCCATCTGTGGATGGTGGCTGGTATATGACTTCAGAAAAAGGACAGCCTTAGGAAGAGGACCAATGTGCTACTGATTTCTGCTTAGTTTCATCTTGTATTCAAGATTCAGTAGTGGCACTGGGTGGAGAAGCACAGCAAGTTTATGCTTTGTAGCAATTTTTGAACCATACAAATTACACATTGCACTTCTGCTTACTAAAACAAATGGAATTTTATGTGAGTCAATGGCACTTGAATTAGCCTACTGAGCAAAGCCTGGATAAAGGATGGGCAAGCCCCAAACTGTGGAAACCAAAATATGAATTCTATCACCTTACTAGTCACAAGCCCAAAACTCAATCACAAAGTATTGCACAAATTTGTCCAAGGAAAAAAAACTAGCAAGCTTTGAGAATCATTCCAGAGGAACGTCTCCACAAAATTAGACAAATATGCAAAATGTCATAGTTAGCGTTAGGTGTGTTCATCGAAATGACTTCTTAGGTAATACACTCTCTCTCTCCAATTCCCTACCCCCACCCCAATACAAACTATCACAGCCATACTTCAGGGGAGGGGCCCATGTTCCTTCTTTTCTCCTTTCACATTTTCCCTGACCAACCCTCCTTTTGGACAATTTGGTGTTTGTGGGGTTTTTTTTTTTCCCCTAGCAGGGCTCATGATAGGCCAGGGGCCCTAGGACCTTAGCTCTAGTCCTGTTTTGGGTGTGTGGATATAAAGTGAAGGATTTGAGAAATGAATTTTGGGAATCGGGCATATGGAACCTATTTTGATTTGATTTTTTTTAACAACTAAAATCTGAGTGTGCCAGGCTCCCCAAGTTTAGACATGACCATCTGCAGAAGAACAGCCCTCCGTAAGTAGTCGTCTCCTGTCTGCCCCTCTGTACGAGGCCTCCCTTTGGTTTAGATTTACCCGAAACACTGTGAGGCTGAACCTTTAAAAGGCATTTTGGACTTTTAGCTTTTTTATGTCACTCCCTCAAGAACTCCATATTCAACTGGAAACTTCAAGTTCAATATAAAAAGTTGTGAAAATTTTATCCACTCCATGCCAATATATACCATTCACATATTTTGCACTGACAATACCCATGTTTCTAACTGCCTTCTCACTCATAATGAGCTCTATTTTCAGCATGTTCTGCCATCACTAGGGAAAATCAGCCCCCACCAACAGTCTAAGATAAATATATGCAATGCACTTTCACTCAGTTTTACATAAATGAAACAAAAGCAGACTGGAAAAGAGATATAAAGAAATGTTATTTTTCCTGCACTTGAGAAATTTCCAGGCCAGGGATTTAGCTTAGTGGCTCAAGTGCTTGCCTGGTAAGCATGAGGTCATGAGTTCAATCCCCAGTACCAAAAAAAAAAAAAAAAAAAAAAGACAAGAAAAGAAATTTCCTTGAGTCTGGGCATTTGATTTGTGAGGCCCTAATAATAATCTATAACCTACAGTTTCTTAAATACTGTTCTAAAGAATCCAGCACTTCAAAGCCCCGTGAGGCTGAGCAGGTGTCCACAACCCTCCCTAAATGTCTCAGAAGTAGTGGTTTGTACCACATCACCATATGTGTCCAGGTGGGCAAAGCACCTGTGATCTATGAGAATGCTTTCCTTCCCGATCACTGGACTTCTATCTGGTCAAGGCCACACTGTTTTCTTTGGTTAAAGGTTTTGGGATTGCCAAAGTTAGCCTGTTCCTACGAACCAGGTAAGGGGAGGTGCATTATTTCAATACATTTATAAACATGCTTTTTAATCTGAAGGAAATGAAACACGGAGGCAAAGGAAGAAACTGCAAGAGCTGCTCTCAAAGAATAATTCTGCTTTATATCTAAGTTCTCAACTTGAGAGGGAATGAAGATTCAGCCTCACTCAAATGTATGAGTTTTCTCTGAAAAGCCTTGGAACAACACAGAGATGTCTGCCTGGTGCCTCCCTCTGGGCTGCCCATAACAAAAGCCTGATGTCCAGTCTCCTGTGGCCATCCCTAATAATGGACTGGGCATCCGCAGGGAGCGACAGTGTAAATGTGTCCCCTGAACCAGAAACTTCTCTGCTTTTCAGCTGTGCATAATTCATTCTCTAAACTCAACACCGCGAGGGGTAGGATTTAAACACTGCGCCAAGGAAAGGGTATCACCAGACCATTCTCAATTCATCACTTTCTCTTTATCTGTGACCTAAATGTGGGGGCAGGGAGAAAGCTTGTTTAAAGACAGAGATGAGGGGGTTCAAGAGGGTATCACAGAAAGACAAACCTTGATGAGATGAAATGTCCCTGGGCAGAGATTACAGATAGCAGAGAATTTAATTTAAAATCAGATATTAAAGCTTCCTCTTAACCAGTGGGCTGACAGATGTATGCGTGGATTCTAGGGCTGGGAATTTAAGAGGTTATATTGTGTTTCCAGATAATAAAACACACACATGCCTAAGGATAGATGGGCATCCATTATATTTTTACAGGTTTCCAGGGCTCTAGGATGGAATCAGGCAGACCATGCAAGACTGACTCCTCCTGGTAGGGCCTGTGGGGTGGCAGAGGTCTGATCACTTCACACAAGGACCACAGAGACACAGTAGGACACTGCCCACAGTGACGGAACACACATATTTTATAGAAACACAGCCACTCAGGGCCGGGGGTTTAGCTCAGCGGTGATCCCTGGTACCAACAAAACAAAACAAAATAAAACACATAGCCACTGAAATGTGCTTTTTCTCATAGTTAGGTATTTGTAGTTTCAAAATGGTGAAGAAAACCAATGAAAGAAACTTTCATACTAAACCACTTTTGAGAAACTTAGCCTGAGTTTAATCACAGGGCTGAACTGCCTGTTGTATTCCAGAATGTTCTAGGCTGCCCACCATTACAATATCAGTCTGCACGTTGCTATAATTTGCTGCTTAATGAGAATGCTTTTAATTTGGACACAGTTTCATTTAGTTCGATAGTCAGAACTACTAACTCCCGCTAATACTGCCAACTCACAGTGACAAAGAACAGAAAAAGGTTCTTTTTTAGAGTTTCTGTTCATCTTATCATCATTACTTTAAAAAACAGATGAAGTAAGCTTTCTTGCTGTATCACCAAGTATTCTACAATTGCTTTTAAAAAATTAGGATATCACTGAAATACCCAGATTTCAACTGTCTAGAGAAAGACTCCATAAGTAGCCTTCAGAGCTTTCCTGTTTCTGTACTCTTGTTGTCTGCGTTAATCTTACCAAGCATACCTTCTTTAAGGTGGCTCTTTGTACACCTAGCTTAGTTGCACAACAGTCAAAGGAAAAACAATTAAACTTACAAGGCAGCCTATATAGGTGGATTTTTGTTGTTGTGATTTTTAACTCAGAATTAAGTCGATAGCTATGGCCTTGAATTGGAAACTTGGTTCTAATCCAAGAAATGAGAAAATTCTGGAATTCTAAAGAAGTTCTTTGTGGCACACATAATGTCCACAGATATGAATGAAACTGCACATAATGATAGAGTAGAAGGCTAAGGCAATACGCGCGCGCGCGCGCGCACACACACACACACACACACACACTGGGCATACACTTCTTCATATGGTCAGAAATGCAGCTGATTTTATTTGCCTAAATGTCCATCTGTTTTAAGCAGTGGGTGGCTTCGTTTGTGTTCTGAAAATAATTCCAATGACCCAGAGCCCGTTCCCATGCCACAAGGCTTGGCTGATCCCCTCAGGGCACCAACTTCTGCTCGGTACCCCGCCCAGCCTTCTTGGCTCCCAGTACCTCTGCTCCTCTAGACCATATGCCTTCGGGTTACTTTCCCAGCTCCATTTGGCTTTGTTCCCTCTTCCTCGGACCTCTGCTCTCTCTCAGGATCCCAAGTCATTTTCAGTCAGGATACAAGCTGCCCTCCAACCATCGCCCCTGCTCTACCTTTCAAGACACGTGTGCCACCGGTACCATGGTGAGTGCCCAGTTGTTAACACACTGCATAAAGTGATTTTACTTTCCCTGAATATAGCAGGAGACAGTGTGGCAAGTGAATGGACAGAGCCGTGTAGTGGACCTGCTTAGTAGGAGTGTTCTGCCTCTCCCAAGTTCTGGGCCCTTTTGTGCTCTTGGTGGTGCTGGCTCCCCTTTGGCATCTGCCTCTTCTGTACCTTCTCACGAGTAGAAACAAATGATGGATGCCAGCTTCAGGGTTACTCTACAGGGATAACTGGGGCTCCAGTTATCTCTGCCTCTTTCTAGCTCTCAGCATCACTCACTGCACCTCAGGCTTCAGTTTGGCTGTCAACTCCTCAACAAGGCCTCCCTGCCTACCCTCTGAAGGGGCCTCCTCCAGCTATGTGCACTGTACTGTCCTTTCCTCCCTGAAACGAACTCTGGCTGTGATCGTCCTGTTTATTATCTGTCCACCATCTCCTGCCCCACCCCAAAAGCAAGCACTATGAAAGCAGGCACTTTATAGAAGATATTTACTAACACAAAAGATAAAATTCTTTCCTGGGCCTAGGCCAATGTCGGGCATGTTGGTGGGTGCACACGACTGCACATCAATGCTGCATCAATATGTGTGGGAGAGTTTTGTGGGAAGGAGAAAATCATAGGACGCATGCAACTGTCAACTATGCATGCAATTGTCAGCGCTATGTGAGCTAGCTTAGGGGGATAAATTAGGGTTGAGTGGATTATAAGACTTTTATATCTAGGAAAAACCATGAGTAATATGTTTATGCAGATACGAAAAGCTCATCAGTAGTTTTGCAGCTGCGTGAAAACTCTGATCTAGGGGTGCCTTCAAGTTCCACAGCTCTCCCATCAACTCGTTGGGTAAACTTGGGCCCATGTGCCTAACTCTCTAGCATCTCTTTTTCTTAACTGGTAAAGTAGAGGGACTAGATTAGATGATATACTATAATAACTAGCATTTACTGAAAAACTTCCACATGCTCAGCACAACAGGAAACAGTTCACATGCATTTTCTTACTCTGTCTCTACAACAATGCCATTAACAGTGGTTTTTATGCCATGCTGTATGCAAAGGCACAGACTCCAAAAGGGTTGACCCATGACAAATATTAAGCAGCAGAGCTGAGGTTTGGGCCTAGGTCTGATTCTAGGGTTCTTGGTCTCAACCAAATTCCTCCTGTGCTCATGTATCCCCCAACTCCCACCCATGAGAGTAAGTGGAAAGAAAAAGAACCCCAATGAGGACATAATTGTGACCTTAATAAAACGACTTTTATTAAAAATTCTATCAACACTTCATTTTACACATTAAGTTTTTTTTTTTTAACATAAGTTTCTGTGAAAAAAAAAAAAAAGCCTGCAATGTAGAAATCTGGGTGACTACTCAGTTTATTGCTGGGAATGGGTTTTGGCTGGAAAATTTACCAGCTGTAACATATAAGCCATGCTAATCTTTTAGGAATTGCCACATTTCACATTTCTAGTTACTACATACTTTGGGCCCAAGTCTCTCAATTTGCTTTTTTGTGGTGGATTAGTCAAAATGGACAGAAACATTACTGCTTATAACTTTTTCAAAGCTAACAAAATAAAATACTTCAGGTCTGTATCGTGACTGTATGTTTAGAAAAATCTGTTAAAAAAGTCTCTTGGTATCTCACTCTAAAGAGACTGGTGCTTATCTAAAGGTCTGCATTTAAATGATGATAAAATACATTTTAAATTTGAAATGGAAATGAAAATAAAGTACCAATAAAATAAATCCCATTAACAAGACGAGGGAAGTGCAGGTCAATGTTAAAAAATATTCCATTAAATTTGACTCCATATACCCTCAGTTCTACTTGTGTCCATCTACTCTCAGTTCTTTCCAAAGTAGACTCTGACACACAATCAAAATGGAAAATTTCAAACTGGAAAACAGCGTAACTTTTCACCCTTCCATTCACTTGGAAAGGTACTGATCAGCTTCTACAACAAACTCACTCTCCAACCCTAGAAAACACCCTATAAATTACATACAGTATAGGATTTCTCCTGTACATTGAGGAACAGTAATTGGAAATTCTGGTCATTGCTGTAGCTGAACTAAGATTATTAATGTTCAGCCAACTGGTATAGCTGTGGGGAAATACTGTGAGTATTATTTTATTACCAGTTCTCGGGGCCTCGACCGTTTCCAGATAAAATAATTCTCTCATTTGAGCAAGAGATTTTCCCATAGCCTCTACATCTCTACCGCCTGGATTACAATTCATTTTTCTTCTTTCCTAGTATTAGTTTTCTCCTACTCTTGTTTAGGCAACCAGACATTGTCTTGTACACTGAAGTGGAAAAATAATTTTGTTTTTTGTTTAATCAATAAACTCAATTTCTATTTATTTGCTGGAATGAGGAATGAAGAGACTCATAGATTTCGCATCAGAAGTATCTAGCAGCCCCTGATAAACATCGGGTCTGTCTCTGTCTGTCTGGGACTCTCTGTCGGTCTCTCTCTCTGTCTGGACTTGCAGTACTCTGCCTTTCTCTCCACTGCCTTGTTATAAGTCAATGGTAATAGCATTGCAATTCTCAAAGGAAGGTACAGACACTGAGTCTTACGGTTTAAATTTACAACATTCCCCAAAATTCCCGAGTGTGCAAAGTGCTTGGATCTTGGGGGCGGTACACTCATCAGTGGACTGACCCATTGATGAGCTCAGTAGCTGGCTGTGCTAGCTACAGGTAGAGCCTGGTTGAAGGTAGGTCACTGGGGGCATAATCTGGAAGGGTGCATTCTTGTCCCTGGTTCCTACCTTCTCTATATCCTGGTTGCCTTGACAAGAGCCGCTTTCTTCCCCCATTCCCTCTGTATGGACTGAAACAAGAGTGAAAATAAACCTTTCCTCCTTTAAGTGGCAGATATTACATATGGTACAATAGGAAAGTGACTCAACATACTGAGCAGCAGGATAAAAAGTGGGTAAGGATTATGCCATGTTCAAACTGATCAGGTACAAAAATAACAGAGGGACAGACACAAGGTAAGACACTGGTCTGGAGAAGAGAGGCGAGAAACTGCAGCTTGCAGCCTTTCTTCATACTCTGCAGTTCTAAGATGCAAGGACTCACAGGAGCAAAGGACAAGATTGGATAGATAGTAGTAATGTAACATGTGGGAGACAGTGGTCTCCAGTGGACTGCGAGTGTTTTATTAAGATTGGGATTCCTAAAGACAGAGCAACAAGTTAACAGGCAAAGATAATTATGAAAAAGGAAATTATTTATGGAAAGATATTATAAACTATTTTACTACATAATTAGAGATGTTACTACAGACAAAAATGTCTAAAGAATAAGCAGGGTGAGTGAATGAAGTCATACATTTGTGCATACATACAGTACACATGTGTGTTATAAGTCATACATACAGTACATATGTGTTTTATAAGTTACTCAGCATTTGAGCCAATGTGAATAGATGAAATTCATACACTTGGGAAAGTGCCCTCATTCTGTCGCCATGTCTAGTTTTTCAGGTTCCTAGGATTAATCTGACTTAGAAACTTTAAAATAAGTTCTAAAAATTAGGTTTGAATTCAACAATAATCAAAAATTTTTTTTGGCTTTCCAAACTTAAACCAAAGACCTGATACTATAGTGGCTGATGCAATAGCAATTTTATTCTACATTATGTCAGCCTCAGCTTTTGTTATAATTAACATAACATTAAACACAATAAACATTTGATACCATAAAAACATCAACTGACTCACTTTATGTATCTGTGTGTGTGCATGTGTGTGTATGTGTGTGTGTGTATTACAAAGAATTATTTAAAATCCAGATTAAAATATCTCATAACAGTTTGACAAGACAAGGAAACAGCAGCCACAAGATAAGGTCTTGGTACAAAGAAACCTCAACTATTTTTTAAAAAGATGTCAAGCTGAGCATGGTGGCACACATCTGTAATCCAGCACTCTGGAGGCTGAGGTAAGAACACTGCCCTAAATTCAAGACCAGCCTGGACTGCGTAGTGAGACCCTGTAACAAGCTCCCTTCCAAAGAATAGATGTCAACATTGTGTGGTGAAGTGGTACAAGTCTGTTACCCCAGCACTCAGGAGGATAAGGCAGGAGGATCCCCACTAATTCAATGCCAACTTCGGCTATAAGGTCACAGTGATACTTTTTCATTATTTTTTTTTTAAGGGCAGAATATATTTATTGAGAGAAAGGAAGCTTCTGTCAGAGAGAGAGAGACAGAAGGGGTCCTGAGTGGGTTGCCCGATACTTTTTTATTTTAAAACACAGATTTTTATTTTAGAAACCTTATTTTTTCATTGCTAAGAGAAAATACCTGATACCCAAAATTAAAGGAGGAAAGGTTTATTTTAGTTCACAGTTTGTAGAGGTTTCAGTCTATAATGGGCTAGCTCCAAAGCAGGGTGACCTGGCAGAGGAGCACTGCAGAGGTGAAACAGTTCGTGGCAGGCAGAAGGTAGCAAAGCAAGCAAGAGACCTCAGCAGCTTCTTTCTGGCCCTTATATACTCTATCTAGGATACTGAGGATTAGCGCAATGCCAAATCAATCAGTGGACCGATTCAGTCGTAATGGGAGCTAGCCCATTATGGACTGAAACCTCTACAAACTGTGAACTAAAATAAACCTTTCCTCCTTTAATTTTGGGTATCAGGTATTTTCTCTTAGCAATGAAAAAATAAGGTTTCTAAAATAAATCCCAGCATCACACACTCCAGATTTAGTCACTTCTGAAAATCCCCCACCAAAATTGCATGAGGCTTTGAGGGGACACTTAGATGCAAACCATAACAAAACCTGTATATTTTTATTGTAGAAAATAGAGAAAAAGTTACATGCAAATATCCATTATTCTAGCACTCAGTTATAACACTTATATTCCTATCTTTCTAAACATCTTTTGTGTGTAGAAGCATACAAATATATGTATTTTTCACATACACCCTTTAAAAATGAACTTCTATACACACATGCACACATACATACATATATCTACACAGAGAGTTGAAGGGTGCCCCACCTCCATTCATGTCAAGCAGAACCTCAGAATGTGATCTTATGCGGGAATAGGCTCTTGGAAGATGTAGTTGGTCATACCGGATTAAGGAAGCTCAAAACCCAGTGACTGTGTCCTTCAAAGAAGGCCATGCAATAAACACACAGCCAAAGGCAGTTCTGGGATAACAGAAAGTACAGATTGGAATAATGAAGCACAAGCATGGAACACATGAGGTCACCAGATCAGCAAGACACAGATAAGATTTCTCCCTAGAGCCTTCAGATGGAGCGTGGTACCATCAACACCTTGACTTCAGACTTCTGGCCTCCACTAGCATAAGAGTTTTAAGCCACCCCGTTTGTGGTCATTTGTTTTTGGAAGCCCTAAGAACCAAAGACAATATACATATATTATTTATACATATCATATATAATATATAAAATAATCAGCTTGTGTGGTTAATGTGACTAATTTTCATCTTTACATGTAATGCTTGCATCATATTTAACTGTGTAGGTATCACACAATATATCTGATTCTAGATTTCTAACATGTTTAATTCCAAGAATTTATAGTCTGATGATGTTCTCATTTTTGGGTAATTACTATCTAAACACAAAAGAACTGATGGTCACTTTTAAAGTGTACCCTTAGAGCACACAGAAAGAAGGACTTTTTTTCCCCATCTGTGAGTCTTTGGGTGATTATCTGGGGGTTTAGCTGTTTGCTACAGTCTAAACGCCAACTGGATAGCAACAGTTTGAGTTCCCTAGTGAACAGGAAAGGAAGCAGGCAATCATCTTATTACAAAAAAAAAAAAAAAAAAAAAAAAAAAATCCCATACTTGGCTATAGTAAACTAAGGGAATCACAGGATGTCCTGTCTAATAGTATTTGGCTTCCTTTCATGGAATGTCCTACACCAAAGCAAAACAACAGCCAGCTCTCCACAACTCCTCTGGTAGCTGTGGCCTGCTCGGTCCCAACCTGAACACAGAAAACCATCGTCCACTGCCTGAGAGCCAAACACGACTTTCTTGGAAGACAGTAATTCCCTTGAAATTTGGCCTAAAGGTTTTGGTAATCATATGTATAAATAAAAAAGAAAGTAAGTTATACTTACAAAATCTACTTAGTAAGCCTAGGGCATTTGTGAAATGTATTTTTGGATTTTGAAATGTACACATGGTTAAGAAACTGGGTTTTAGCTGGAAATATTCCCTAACAGATTCTGAAAGCCACGCATCTCCACCCTCACAGATAACACAGGTAACAAAGTCCTTCTGCAGATTCTGCCTTCAGGTAAACCTCTGACAGCACAAAGCTCCTGCCTGGTCTCTAAATTCAACGTGAGGCAATTTCTCCTTAGTGGGTTAAAGGGTCAGGATCCAAACTGGTAACCACAAAACTGACAAATGAGGTAGAATGGGAATCAAGTGAGGTAGAGTTGGGGGATGTGAGCCTCACAGTTTTTAAATAAGGGAGCCACCCAACCTTTAATTATTCTGGGGAAGATTTTAAAACCAGGCCAATGGTTCCTTGTGGCATATAAAGATTAAAAAAATTATTCTACACATATCTTCCTCTTAAACTTAATAGAGAACATTTGATCTAGCATTAAGAGCATACTTGACACAAAGAACATCCACATAATTATAGCATACTCCTTCATAGAATTAAGAGAAGTTTTAAAAATCTGTCAAGACCCCAAAGAAATTCTAGCTACTAAATTTAACATTTCATATGAAACTTTTACAGTGGGTTTAGTATTTTGTTGAGCTCATACAATTATTGTAACTATTTTGTATTCAATTTTAATATTAATATGTACAGGCTGAGCTTTCCTAATTCAAAAATCCAAAACCTGAAATACAACTCCAAAATTCAAAATACTTTCAGAGTTGACATGATGCTCAAATATGTTTGGTTCAGGGATGTCTTTCCATCAGTAGAGCCCCTGGAAATATTCCAAAATCTGAAAAAAATTCAGTCTAAAACAATCCCAGTTTCAAGCACTCTGGACAGTGATTTTCAACTTATTTAACAGACCAAGAATAGAACTGCTATAACGGGCATTATAGACAAACACAGGAGCAACTAACCCTCCCTTTTTTTAGCGTTTATATTCAAGTTAAGAATATGAAACCCAGACATGTCAAAATCTAATTCAAAACTAAATTATAGTACTCAGAATACATTTTTACCATCCTCCTATAACAACAAGAATTAATCTAACATTTCAAAATGGGCAGATTTGGACACACCACTAAAGAAAGCATGATCCAACATCATTAGTCATCAGGAAAATATCAATCAAAATCTCAGTGAGATAGCCCCGAATAAGGATGGCCACAGTTTGAAAGACCAACAATACCAAGTGCTCCTAGACATGTGAAGCGGAGCTCCCACACCCTGCTAACAGGAATGTAAAATGGAACAACTACTTCGGACAATTGCTTGCAGTTTCTTTTCAGTTAAGCAAACACCAGCCACATGACCCAATCATTCCACTCCTAGGCACACAAAGATTTGCACATGAATATTCACAGAAGCTTTATTCGCAACTGCTAAAAATGGGAAATAACTCAAATGTTCATCATCTGGTGAATGGATAAACAAAATATGGTATTGCCATATGATGGAGTACTACTCAGCAATAAAGAGTAATGAACTGCAGATACACTCAATACAGATGGATCTCAAAATCATTTTTGCTGACTCAAAGCAGCCAGGCACCCTGGATCCTGTATGACTTCATACATATAAAATAAATCTAATCTGTGCTGACAGAAAAATAGAAGTGGATCCTGGGGCAATGGATAGAGGAGATACAGACTGCAAAATATACAGTAATGTTGAGGCATAATGGAAAGGTTTAAAACTGGCTATGGTGATGATCTCAGGGCCCATAACTACCGAACCTTACTGAGTCACATACTTTAAGTGGATGCAGTCTACTGTACATAAATTAATACTCAATTAAATGAATGAGGAAAGAAAAGACAATGCATAGTGTAGTTGGTTTGAGTTTTTTCTG